>JAFIRS010003554.1:0-127693 GCA_018342105.1 Gonioctena quinquepunctata
TTTTTTCTTACCGACGTGTCAAATGTCAAATATGTCAACTAGTCAATGAAGTGGTGGATAGCGTCTGTAATTAAATATGATTCGAAAATAGTTTGTGGCATTTCAGACAAGAAAATGAAAAATACAACTGAATAAAAAAATGTGGACCAACCAGGACTCGAACCTGGGACCTCTCGATTTCTAGTCGAACGCACTATTAACTATGCTGTTGGTCCTTTTTCGGAAACCGGCGATTCACATTTTAATTCAGTTCCATTTTTCATTTTCTTGTCTGAGATGCCACAAACTATTTTCGATTAATACTAGTCAATAGGGCACCGATGGCTGGTCAGGTTGACGAGAGTCTTTTCGATATCTGAAGCCAAGCATCGTCGGGCGTGGTTGGTACTTGAATGGGTGACCACCGGACAAGAAAGTTCCACGTTAAATGTCCTAACAACTGTATCCGTAGCTGCAGGCGTCTTATCAATGAGCACGAGATAGGACGATAGATATGCCGTCCTTCGGAGGAGACGTTAAGATGGCGGTCCCGAATTCATAGATGTTGAGCTCTGAAACAACAGAGGACTCGGCAAAATTTCCAGGTGGGAGGAGTGTGCTTACCGGCGTCGGTGTTTAGCCTTGGTAGCAGAAATAGGCCAACGTTAATAAAGAAGGAAAAAAAATACTAGTCAATAACATTTTCGTTTGTTGTTGTGTTCTCTAATTGTGTTTTCGACATTTTTCTAGGATCCAACTATACTAACGTATTATGGGGATATAGATAGTTGAATATAATAAACTTTCAAGTAAATATGACAACCATTCAGAAATATACTTCAAATTTGGAAGAAAATTTTAAATGTATTCAGTATACAGCAAAATCCTGTTTTCCCCTAGTATGACATTCGAATCGTGAATGCTAGATGTCGCCCACTTCGTGGTAATCTTGAAGAGTAAGTGATATTTGGAATAAATGAAATATAAATTATTATCCTCCAATGAATGTAGGAAGTGTATTGGAAGTGTCGAAGCGCTCGGATCCGAAGACTTTTTGTATTGAGGTCCGAGCGGTCGGATCCGCTGCATGTTTGTATTTTGGTCCGAGCATCTGAACGTATGCATATATCTTTACAGGGTATGTCACAGCATGCTTGCATCACCCAATTTACTTAATTCACTCAAGAGAGGGCACCAATGAAAATATTTAAATGATTCAAAACAGTGTTAACTGCCCCTGAACTTTATTTAAAAAATCTTGTATTTGCATTGTCATCTGCAGAAGTCTCGGATCAAAATACCAAAATGCCGCAGGTCCGACCGCTCGGACCTCAATACAAAAAGTTTGCGGATTCGAGCGCTCGGACCCCAATACACTTTCATGAATGTGTGTAGGTTTAGGTGTGAAAATCGAAACATGATTTGAATATAAACTAAACAATTATTCGTATATTCTTGTAAGTGGAGTATATCTTGTTTGAATTTACTATCATTTTGTTTGCGATTGTTCGAAGAAAGAAAGTGTAAAAGTCATGATGTTTGTACCTACCGCAACAATAACCATCGACAATTTTATTCTGGAACAATAAAAATTCCTAGCTTTTCTGCGACAAAATGTTATCGGTTCATAGTTTTTATAGTATTTATAACCACCCGTTAATGTTCAGTTGTTTCATGGATGAATAAGTATGTTAATCACTTTAAATTTTTTCGGAAAATTGTCACAACGCAATACATTATCATTTATCCTTCAAATACATTCTCAGGTTACCGTTACCACTGTGAATAATTTTGAGTTTCACGATAAAAAATGAGATGTTACACATAACTTGCCAGAGAAGAAGCCAAAAATAAAAATTATCATTTTGTGTGGGTACAAAACGGTAATATTTTGGTCAGAAAAACCGACACAACCAAGATAATTCAGATCTCAAATGTAGAAGATCTGCTAAAACTGTAGTTTCGAAATTACAGGTGATAGGAATTCTTCAAACAACATGTCCCGTCATAATGGCTCTAAATATCATTTTATCAAAATGTTCGCGGATTCGAACTAAACTATTAATTTAAACTGAATGTGTCAATCAACAAACCGGACATTCTATTCGTTTCCTGAATCATGGTTAAACGAGACAATATATGACCACGAAGTGATAGATCCCAACAGATATGCAATTTTTCGCGAGATAGATCATCTAGTGCTAGCAAAAAGAGAGGGTGGAGGTGTTTTTATCCGCTATAAATCTATAAAGTTTGGTGCGTCGCATGAACCGGAATATCAAAGTGAAGCAGAAGACGTGTGGATTTCTATCTCTCATTGAATGGGGTGAAAGTGTTTTATGTTGTGTCTACTTGCCACCGAATAATGATTATGCTACTAGTTGTTTTTTGTCCAAACTAAACTCTCTAAACATATCCAACGACCATGTTTTTCTGATATGTGGGGATTTCAACTCATCATCAGCTTCCTGGATAAATGTAAGTGAGGCTCCTATCTCGAACCTTATAATGTTGAACCAAAGTATCATAATATTCTGGATACACTGTCATTTCAAAACTTTATGCATTAACATCATAACACTAATAACAAGCTCCTAGACCTAATTTTTGCAATTGTAGCAAAATAAATCAATTACACTGTTTCTAATCCCCTAGTCCACGAAGATGATCATCACCCCAATGTGAATTTATTTGCGACGTTAACCATATCCAGAAACCTTCGAAGACAATCAACAATTGCTATTACAATTTCAAAAAAAACCGATAACTCTCGAATAGACCAAGTAAAGTATCCGCTATTTCCTGGGATAACAACTTGCTGAAAGTCTTTGAACAGCAATGTAAAAGTATTTTTATGAAAACTATTAAGAAATTATAGACAATGAGGTACCAAATTATCGCAAAAAGTAGATATTTTCCATCCTACTATAGAAAAGCAACCATACGTGCGGTTATAGAAAGAATAAATTTCACAAAAAATGGAAAATATATAAAAATGAGAATGACCTCAATTTATTCAAAGTACTCAGAGCTCCTCAGAAAAGACTAATCGAAATAGATTTCAAAACTATCTACACTCTATTGAACATGAATTACCCTCTAATTCTAAACAATTCTGGAAATACGCCTCTATCAAAAACAATGCAATTAAAATTCCAAACGAGCTTAGTTATGATGAAACCGTAGCATAATGGACAGGATATTTCAACCTGTTTTCAACTTACTTTCAAAGCGTGTACACACCAGAAACACTGACTTCAATTATAACAGCTCACCGTCAAAATATTAATATTAATAACGAACTACATCACGTTCAACTCACAGAAAATGAGGTAGAAAACGGGTTGAAAGAGCTTGATATTAATAAAGCTGCTGAGACCGGATGGAATACCCATAATATTTTTTGAAAACATCTCTAAATCACTAGCTAAACCCCTAACTCTCGATTTTAACCAATCAATTAACAGTGAACAATTTCCCGAATACTGGAAAAACGCGGATGTAATCCAATTTTCAAAACGGAAAGAAAAAACATAATAAGAAATTATAGGCCTATCAGTAAACTATCTGCGATTCCTAAATTATTCGAAAAATTGGTTTACAAATATATGCATTTTCTCGTGAAATCCATCATCATATCAGAACAGCATGGTTTCTTTGCAGGACGATCATTGGAATCGAATTTAATAGAATATGAGTGAATATTTATATGGTAACATGGACCACAGACTACAAGTTGACGCCATTTACACCGACTTCAGCAAGGCATTCGATAAGGTTAGCCATAATCTTCTTCTCCGAGCGGCTTGCCGAGGGTTGATACGAGGCTCACTATTGAGATGGGTGGAATCTTATATAAAGAATAGGTCCCAATCTGTAACAGTTCAAGGATTTCGTTCGGAGAGTATATTTCCTCATCAGGTGTCCCTCAAGGATCACACCTGGGACCTTTATTTTTATCATTTATGTAAAATAACATAAAGTCGTGTTTTAAACATGCCAACTTCCTGTTATATGCAGATGATATGAAACTTTACCTAACCGTACAGAAATTTAAACGACTGTCACAAGATCCAAGATGACCTTGATAGACTTAGTGAATATTGTGACTCGTCTAACTTATATTTGAATTTTCAAAAATGCCATTGCATCACATTCACAAGGAATATAAATCCGTACACTTCTGATTATTCTATAGGGAATGGTCAAATACCAGGGTTAGTGAGATTAGGGACCTAGGAATTATATTCGATTCCAAACTAATTTTTTGATCTACATGTCGAATCAATCCAAACTCCGCCCCCAAGAATGTTGGCTATGTAATGAGAACAATGTAAACATTTCGAAAACATCAAGTCTTCAATTTGTGTCTATAATGCATTTGTGTACAGTAAGCTAAATTTCCTTCTATTATATGGAGTCCCCAATACAAAACGTATATAAACCGCCTGGAAAACATTCAGAACAAATTTGTCAAATATATTAGTTTTAAACAAAATTTCAATTACAACGGCGACATTGAAAATGCGAAAAAACATTTCAATATTATATCACTAACTAGTAGAAGAGTGATCACTGATATTTTATTTATACACAAAATCATCTCAAATTCCGTAGAAAATGCTAATATACTGAAGCAAATTCAAATCAACGATCCCATTCGCCCACTTAGAACTAGCCACCTATTCCACATACCATTTAGGAGAACTCAATTCGTCTCAAAACTCTCCTCTATGTACAATTGTTCGAAATACTAACAGATACACTGATCAAATCGATATTTTCTCAAATCCCACCAAAATTAAAGACCACTTTGAAACGACTCATGTATCAAATAATTTCTGCTTAAATTAGTAAAAGCAAACAACTAACAAAAAAACACTTTATCTTTGTTACTTTGTTTCAATTGCTGTCTGAAATTAGTATTAGTATATAAGTTTAAGTATAAGTAAAATTAAATGTATAATGTAGGTACTTTAGTGGACTTTTGTCTGTCTGTATCTTTCATGACCATTAAATAAATAAATAAATAAATAAATAACTTCCTATAGTGCCTTTTGAACAAGTTTTCGCAACCTTTTATAAATCGTCTTTATAATGGTAACCGCAAAGTTTTGCTTTATTGAATATCTTTCTTGCTCTCAGCACTAATTCTATCGTTTCCTTGAGATATTGGTGATAAAATATGAGGCAATTTGTGTTTCAATGAGAAGTCTTTCGCTCATGAAATATAAACAAATTTATTACATTTCTTTCTAGTCTACTTATGAAATTTTCATATTAGTCATTGACTTATATATGAGGTTAAGTTTAGCAATGTATCATAAAAGGAAAATAAATAGTTCTGAAGTGACAAGTTCTACAAATTGTTCAATGCATCCAGGAACTGTGTTGGGAGTTTTATAACGACTTTGACTGGAGGATTATTAGTCAGGCAGACAGTAGATCCCAAAAATATGGTTGTATTTAACAAAAAAGTATGTTTTTTTTCAATTCGTCATAAAATTGCATTATACAGCAGTCATTAACGAGAGTACAAGTATATATATATATATATATATATATATATATATATATATATATAATATATATATATTCAAACACTAATCTACTAGACATCACCTGAGGATGGCAGATGCGATTTTTTTATCTCTGTTAATATTCTTATAATCATCTCAAGAATTCGTTTTATATTTTGCCAACCCATTCGAAGACAAGAACAACGCAAAAAACTACGCCACATAATCTTTGCTAATAAAAATAATAATGAAGCACTACAAGTGGGAATACCCAGCCGAACATTAATAAATAGCTATTTGAATAAACACCTCGCTCTGAAGGTCTAAGTTTGTTTATTTATTTTCTACTTTTTATTTGCTTTTGATTTTTATCGATGTGTATGTATGTCATTGTAGTTTTGTTTGTTATTGCTATTATAACCAGAACAATGCTTTCTAAAACGTGTTGGTGGAGGTTGTGTAAATCAGCAACATTTCAGTTTAAGATATTTCTGGTATTCAAACTATTTTCTATTTTATTTCCAATCATTCCATCTTTCGAGAAGCTGATTTACCTAGATTATTTACATTCGGAATGTTTTTGATGATTTACCCTAATTGAAACATTCACCTAAAATTCATATCATGCCAATATATTGATTCTTTGAACTACTTTCCATAAAATCCATGGGACAACAGAAGACGCGAGTGGATGTAGGTGTTATGCTACAAACCCTATTTGTTTTCATGAATGAAGTGGTTATGTACTCATCTTTCATATTAATGAATCGTTAGTGAGTGACATTTAATGATCTTTGATAACCAATTGGACACACAGTTGGTCAGTCAGTCCTGAATAAAAAAAAACTACATATAAAAAACTTTTATTACTTTACTCCAAATTTAATCTTGTAACATAACACCTTCATCTACTCGCGCCTTCATAAATCACTACAATGAATATAATCTTTATTTCCCATACGAAATATATAATAAGTTTTGACACTAACATCTCAAGACATTTTTTCAGAAAACAAAAATTGTTCCCACCTTCTTTCACTTGAGCAAGCAGTTTGTTAATTTCAATCCCAAATAAGATTGGTTGGTAGTTATTTATACGGTTCAATATAAAATTCCTTGTTTTCATACCATGAAAAGAGTTACTATCAAACGTGAGACGATAAAAACAGTGTTGATGAAATAAAATCGTTTCCATTTTTTTTCAAATTACAATTGATACAAATATTTCTCTTTGTTTTACTTGAACTATGAGAGATTGTATTGATATAACACTAACATGGTTGGTTGTTCCATTCAATGAACTTGTTTTTTACTGTTTGAAATGGTTATGTCGATCACATGTGCCATTTTGTATCATAATGTTGGAGTTATTATTCAACTGTTCCGAAATAAGCTAAGATGGTGTAGATTTTTTTATATTTTTCTTGAATTTTCTGTGAAAACTAAATAATTTGGCAAGTTTTTATGAGAGAATATTGTTGGAAAACTCATTCAACGTGGCTTCCAAAAATTGGTATTTTCTAATTAACGATTGTTCTACCTTTGTAAAACACGCTATTCTAGTAGTAAATGGCATCCACCACATACATTCCGTGGAGAGATTCAGAGTTGTTCCACCATGTATATATTTATGTGAAATACCATAATATTATTGCCGGTAAAATCCCATGTCATGAATGGCAGTTTCTTCACCCAAAGGACATCTAGAGGAAACTCTGTCAGACAAAAGCCTCCTTCCCAGAATTAAGAATAATTTTATTAAGGCGTATGAAAATGCTACCTTCTCAACTCAGGCTATATTCTCTAACTTTTGTTGTGCATGAAAATTAAAACTCAAGAACATCCAGGTTCACTGTAAAAGTTCTGCTTTGAGGAAGAGTTAAGAAAATGTAATACCAAAAGTATTCTGATGGTTGGAGGACAGATGCAAGACAACAACGTTATTTCATGGCGACATTTCCTTTTTACAGTCAGACTCAGATATATTTTTCATTTATTTATTGCTGTGAAGAAAAAGAACCCTAGAAGTGAAAACTGACTGAAGTTACACCAGTCGTACTGTAATCGCCTTTTATTCTGGCGAAAGTCTCCGGTTCATTCTATTGATGCTCCGTTATGGCCATGGGCGTGCATGTCATTTTAACACCAAAGATTCTACTCGCCACTGTCACTGTCACTGCGCATATAGCTTCTTCGCCAGAATAAAAGGCGATTGCAGTATAAGCGCTTCGAATCATATTGACATTTTAAACAATCATCATGTGATTCAATTTTTCATGATAATTTGAAATCATCAGCAAGTAAGAGTCCCTTTGAGTCAGTGATGTTTCTAATGATATCACCAATAAATATATTGAAGAGTAATGGTCCGCAGTGACCCGCAGTGACTACCTTGGGGAACACCAGAGCAGACCTCAACTGTGTGTGATATTTAGTTATTAATCTTGACCCACTGAATTATGTTTGTGCGAAAACCATCCGCCATAACATAGTTTCTACAAAACCAAAAATTTTAATTTATTGGGTGAAGTGATTTAAAACAAGTAAATACTATTTTGAAAAGGGAAACATTCTCAATTGAATATTGATAGAAAGATTTTTCAGTGAATTGAAGAATCGTGGATTCTTCAATTCACTGAAAAATCTTTCTATCAATATTCAATTAGAATGTTTCCCTTTTCAACATGAATACCCCACAAGAGGTTATCTTGACGATGGAAGATAGTGACTAGAGTTTATCTTTCAGTCGCAGATGATTCCACATCTGATTTTATGAACATCCTGTTTATATTTTCAACAAATCAAGTAAATACTAGTTAGTTACAACTAGCTAGTTTGAAAAATTTCTGAAGTGAAGGTGACTAGCAATTGGCTAAATACTTGGTAATATCATGATATTCCGAGTAAATACTAGATAGGTAGTAATAACTAACCCTAGTTAATGCTAACATGTGCTCATGGCACAGAAGGCCATGACACGATGCTCACGCTCTCACATTCCACCTAATCTATCAGCCACTTGAATAACAAGTCTGAACAAGTTGCGGTGTTGTGTTTTTCGCGTTTTCTGAGATGTCATCGGATGAAGAGGATAACTCCCTACTCAGGAAGCAGTTGGACAGGAGCTTGTTTGTAAAATTCATTCGTGAAAATCCTGTTGTTCTAGAAGAGTCGAAAATTCCATCAGTGGTAGATGCAAAGGAGAAGACATGGAAAAATTAGCTGAGGATTTTCCACGTGCGCAGGGAAGAAAGTGGAAGTCGGTCAGCTTTCAAAAACACTAAACAATAGAAAACAAGACTGCAACAGGTAATAAGCCCATGAAGCTCAAACAATGGGTGCAGGATTTCCTAGATACTATGCAGAAGGAAACGAATCCTGTTTTTTGTGAAGTTCCTCAGGCCTTATCGACATGACATGGATAGGACAGGGAGTACCGTTTTACAAGAGAATGGAAATGCAGAAGAATTATTAAGTGATATGCCAAGGCCTTCCAAGAAAATGAGAAAAAGTAAGAATTATCACGAAGTATGAAAGTGACAACACAGAAGACTTATCATTACCTCAGTTGCAGAGGATTGTTTTATTACAACAATTGAAGTTACAGGATATTCAAATTGAAAAAGGAGAAATACAATTGCTAGAATTGAAACAAAAAATACATACATGTGAAAAAGGTTCTGTTAAATCTGAACATTATACAAAATCAACTCAAACTACTCAGGAAATGGGTGATTTCATAATATACCAGAGCTTCTGAAAATTTTCTTTATTTGTTTCATTTTATATAATGTATCTATTTAGAGAAATAAAAATATTATTCGTTGAGAAACTGCTTCATTCCATTACGCTTCTGTATCCCCCTCTCCATGGAAGCTCTAGTTTCATACTGTTCATTTGCGATAGTAGCTTCCTCTGCTTCTTTTTCATGATTTTCTTCATTGAAGTCGAAATTGTCATTCAAATGTTTTGCAATATTATGAAGTACTGCATATGAGATTATCACTTTTGGGACTCTCTCCAATGCCACTCTCACATAGTTACCGAGAATGGCAAACCTTTTCTCCAGCTGTCCAAACAACCTCTCAATTACACACCTTTCTCTAGCATGCATCAGATTGAAATGTCGCCCCACTGCATCTTGTGGAGGCTTGAAAGGTGTTATAAGCCATGGTGCTATCCCATATCCGGTATCTCCTAGACACTACACCTCTTATAGGGCATGTCCTCCAGATTCTGGCATCGTGGACACTACCAGGCCACTTGGCAGAAATGCTTGTAAATTGTTCATCTGCATTGCACGTTGCTTGAACATTCATGCTAGCGTATCCTTTACGATTAATATACTCATCACCGTGCATTGAAGGTTCGTTGATTTTGATGTGGGTACAGTCCAATGCTCTGATTACACTTGACATCTGGAAAAACCTTGTCTACAAAACCTTAGCATCATTCATTTCAGCGAGTGTTGCTGGAAAATGAATCCACTCATCAACTCTCGCTATAATGCAATCCATCACAAAATCAACAGATTTTGTTACAGTGCTGGATGCCACCCCATTTTCGCTACTGCACTCTGGAAACCTAAAATAAGATTTCAACGTTTCCTTATTTCGTTCTTTTAGACATGACCATTACTAACGAGGCGAAATATATGAGATTTCTAAAAGTTCACCTGCATCACTGAAGTAACGTAACAGTATTTCCATCTTATGCCTGGACGGAAGAGCTCCACCTCTAGTTTCCATATTTTCTGCCAGAAAATGAGATATCAAAAAATCTATAGGTTCATTTTTGAAGCGCAACAACTGCTTATAGTTGTTAATCCGTCTACTTTTGGGGTGAACTTTCATCTTACGAACCCGCACGAACATCGCCATAGCTGAAACTAAACTGAAAACTAGTATACTCCAGACAAGACTTGAAAAGTTTCAAGTATTTACTACGACCGATCATTTTTTTTTTTCACCTAAAATATTAGTTATAACTAGTCATCATGATATTTCTTAGTTAATGCTAGGGTTAGTTTTTACAAACATTTTTATTCACCAGAATCGCAGTTAATACTTAAAAATGGCAAAAAACTAAGCGCGGAAAAAAGTATCTAGGTAGTAGAGCTTGCACGCGTTGAATATGACACGGATACAATTGCTGTTCTTTAAGAATTTTAAATACAGTGAAGTTGCTCACATTCAGTATGTGGGCAATTTTTCGAGTACTTGTTTCAGGTGATCCCTCAATTAACTCGAGAACTGCTTCTTCTAGTTGCAGTCAGCCGTTTGTTTCTTAAATGTACCATTTTCGCGCAAACGTTGGTGAAGACGGACAAATATTGTGTGATGGGGTACCCTACGTCCTGGATACAACTCAGCAGACAATCGTCGAGCTTGCCGACCATTTCCATTACTTCGACCATAGACAAAATGCATGTCTGACAAATCCGCATTTGTATAATTTTCCATTATCTTCGATAAAAGAAAAATCAATTACTTATTATCATTGAAAGCTTACAAAAGAAGAAACGCTAATTTGACATTTCGTTGGAATATTCGTGTTTAACAGAATGTTGACAGTAGCCTACTAGCATCGCTACTAGATAATGTATTAAAGTAATGACAAATACGCGTTAAGATGTTTTATTTTTTTACATAAAAACGGCGCCACATACGGAAAAAGGCAGGAGCTTTTTCGTCACGAATTGAACAAGGAATTCAAAAATAAGTTTTTATTCGAAATATCTCAGTGGCGTACCATTTTTTTCTTTAAAAAATTGAGGCCATTACCCGTATGCGCACCAATGATGAACATAAAATTCTTAATTGCATGTCAAAAAATGCACAATAATTACCTCTCAGAACTCACCGAATTTCATCCACATATCTCGACCGGTGTCAGAGCAATAAATAAATAGTCAGTTTTTAAGAAAAACTCAAAGACCCCGTATCTCGGAAAACGGAGCATTTGCGGACAAAAGTTATATAGCAAACTGTCATTTTTTTTATGCAGAATCACCCCCTGTAGTTTGTCGTACTTTTTCACTAAAACCCTGTATAATGTAGAGGTAGGCTGATATTACCTCTGCCACTTGTTCTTGTTTCAGGGGAAAGGAATGCCACAACATTGCCACACTAGCTCTGTTAAAAAAAGTTTTCTGTTCTGATCCTCAAAATAGCAACTAGAAACCAAAGAGTTTTAACGGTTCTCTATCTTCTCTCCTAAAGAATATATAGAGTTATTACTTATTATTATTATTCATTTCGTGAATTGTATTTACCTCATCAGAGTAATCCATTTGTTCCGTTCTTTCATATCCGCAGGAAAAGTTTAATTGTTTTTGACTTACAATAAAACAATGATATTACTACAACTATCTTAAATAAGCCATAAATATGTTATAACCCTATTTGGCCTCACTGTAACAAAATATTAATATTTCTAGCCTTACTTATAACAACTTCAATAATCTAAAAAATAAAAATTATTCATTGACATTTAACATGCATTTCATTTCGATGGAAATGATCGGTCTGACGTCACGACTCAGACAGTGCATGACTCGGTGATATTATGAGTAGAAGGTCTGACCTTTCGTTCAAATAATTTTGTTTTCTTTTGGTTTTCACATTGGCAGCTTTTCTATCATGAAGCTCTGGGATGTATCGTAGTTGTTTCATTGAAGATGACCAATTCTAATACTATTGGAACTGCTGCTAGCCATTCTCAAACAGACTTTTTCAATTGCGGAAGAATGAAGTAGACTCACTCTACTTGAAGCCTAACCAATACCTTCTAAATGCTAGAAACCGCAGACAGACGATCTCATTCTCTGAGAATAATTAATTAATGTGGTATTCACAATATGACGTAATGCCGAGTAAATTTATTCAAAATGAACTGAATTATTGAGATGAAATATAATGAAAAATACTATAGTGCAACGAAAAATCAAATATATTTGTGACAAGGTCGAAAACAGTGTCTACTACAATTATCTTCCAATATAGGATTTTGGGGCATGTGTTCAATGTTGAGTGAAAGTTGTTTGCTAGAAGGCCCCGAAGAATGAAAATTGTGATCATAACCAGATTATTATCATGTTCTTCATTTATCAGAAAAATAAACATTGACGTGGTATTGTTGTTTGCTGCACAATGAATGAACCATGTATTTTCACGTGCTTTCAATGGAATCCACAACTGACTCTTATTGACTTTTTCAAATAAGAAAGTGATATGGTCTCCTTGAATGAATCTTGTTCCATGTTTATCGTTATTATTTGTAACGAATTCATCATTTTTATCAAGAAGTCATGTGGAATTTCATTCAGCATACTGCTCTCATTGTTGCCATCTAGAACACTGAATATGTAGATGAAACTTTGTAAAATTCTGTTGAATGTCACAAGAACACCAAATGTATCAGCACAAAATGCAATGAGTAAAATAACCTCCATTTCATCATGAAAAACCACTTTGTTTTTCATCGGTTGAGAATACAAGGCTAAATCTCAAGTTTATAATTGAATTCGAGCACCGTTATATATAAATAGTTCAATGATGCTAATGATTCAGGGCCGATGTTAAGATGCGTAATGAGTACCAAATTTTCCACACTCGATAATGATTTCAGAATTGTTTTTGTTTGTCTAATGTGTTCACATCTCACATCCATTGATACAATCATAATTGAGATCTTACGATCTAACTAATTGATCAAATATTTCAACCACCTCAATGGAGAACCTACATACTGTCCAACCGACCTCAGAAATGTACCAGATCTCCTCGATTTCTACATAGTAAATGGTATAGCCACGCAGAATTGTACAATCGAATCACTACGAAATAACATCGGACCACACACCTGTCGTTGCGAGCTTATGGTCTACAACCTATAAAAAGAATTATAATCCCAAACTCACCTCAGCACGGACCAAGCGTATATCGCAGACAACTTGAAACCGAATATAAGTATTAAAAACCCGAAGGAAATAGACGAAGCCACAAAATACTTCACTAACACGATACAGCAAGCTGCATGGTACGCTAGTTATCAGGACGAGAAACAAACCACCAGATGTACCAGTACCCCACTCCATATTCGACAACTTATAACTGAGAAAAGGCGAGCTAGAGGAAAATTGGCAAAGATCATGCAAGCACAATGATCTTCACCTGAACAGAAGACTATCACGTGAACTCTGCCCAAAACTCAATGTTTGAGTCATCCACCCAAAGCCTGTCTGTAGCTGACTGCAGCTTGAGGAGAGCAACAAAAACAATGGATAAACATGCTCAAATCAAGAAAACGCAGTCAATCATGCCGACCACTTTTCGCATGTTTTCGAAACTCCAGAAGTAACACCTGGTCACGCCAACAACATAGAAAGAATTACTGGATGTTCAGTGCCAAATCTCACCACTCATCAAAGCCATGAGCCCAGAGGAAGTCAAAATGGGAATACGGAAACTCAACAACGCACCAGACTACGACTTGATAACCGCAGAAGTTCTCAAGAAGATGCCTAGAAAAGGCATTGTCTTCCTTACAACAATCTTCAATCGCCTGTTGAGCCTGTGCTACTTTCCTGTTATATGGAAATACCCCTACATTATAATGATTCACGAAAACGGCAAACCCCTGCAAGAAACATTGTCATACAGACCGATCAGCCTATTACGCATCCCTAGCAAATATTCAAAAGACTTTTCAAAAATCCAAGATGAGTATGACCCAGCAAACACCTTACCCAACTACCAGTTTGGATTCTGAGAGAACAAGTCTACCGCCCATCAAACCCACAAAATAGTCAACACTATTAGCAAAACCCTAGAAAGAAAATAGTACTGAAATGGAGTATTCCTTGACGTCTCTCAGGCCTTTGATAAAGTATGACATGCATGTCTGCTCTATAAGGTGAACAATACTCTCAATTATAACTTTCACCTCCTACTGAAGTCATATCTTACTGAAAGACATTTCTCAGTTCAATACAATAATTCAATATTGGACAAATATCCCATAAAATCTAGCGTGCCCCAAGGAAACGTGTTAGGACCACTCCTCTACCTCCAGTACACTAATGACCTGCCTGAAACAGACAACACAATGATAGCTGCCTTTGCAAATGATGTTGTTATTCTCTTTGTAGATAGAGAGCCAGTTATCTCTTCTAAAAACATTCAAACTCATCTGAACCAGTTGAATGCCTGGTACAAAAATTGTTGAATCAAAATCAATCAATCCCAATCAGTCCAGGTGACTTTCACTACTTGCCACAACAATTCTCCAACAGTAACATTGATGAGTCCCAGTACCAGTCAAAAGTGATGTGAAGTACATAGCAGATAGATAGAAAAGGCCGAAAAGTTAAACTATCAACTAAAAAATATAAAGCATGTAATGAGCTGCTGTTATACAAAATGATGCTGAAACCTATCTGGACATGCGGTTTGCAACTATGGGATTATGCAAAATCCACTAGAATAAAAACTATACAAAGATTCCAGTCGAAAACCTGCGATCCATTGTTAATGCCTTCTGGTACATAAGTCACCAAACTCTCCAAGGCCCGAAGACCTTCTTCAACAACACTGGTAGTAATTAGTGCTCTATAAGTGGAAATATCAAAGGGCATCTCACTTCCAAATTCGAAAACACTTAACTCTTTTACTACTTAAATGTTTAAAAAAATATTGCAGAAAGTTATGGAGATGATTATATGGTTTTCTTCTATGTATCTTGTACCATGTCTAACTTTATTATTTGTAACGAATTCATCATTTTCATCAAGAAGTCATGTGGAATTTAGTTCTCATTGTTGCCATCTAGAAGACTGAATATATAGAAGAAACGTTGTCGTAAGATTCTGTTGAATGTCTCAAGATCACAAAATGTATCAGCCACGAAATGCAATGAGTCAAATAACCTCTATTTCATCATGAAAAACCTCATATCTTTTTTTTCATCGATTAAGATACAAGGCTGAATCTCATGTTTATGTTTGAATTCGAGCAAAGTTATATATAGTTCAATGATGCTAATCATTCAGGGCAAATGTAAAGATGCGTAATAAGTACCGAATTTTCCTAAACTCGATAATTATTTTGGAATATTTTTTGTTTATCTAATGTGTTCACATCTCCACATCCATTGAAACAATTATGAATTGTAAATCTTACGATCTAAATAATTGATCAAATATTTACCATACGTAATATGTCATTTATTAGAAGAAAGAATAAATATTTTGACATCCGTTTCATCTGATCGATCAAGAGTTGAAGTAGAAAATATAGCCACAACTGAATAGCCATGAAGATCAAAGCTATATCTGAGCCTCTGTACATGTTTATTTTATGAATTGTTTGGAATTCATTTTTTTGTGGACTAATACTAACGTCAAAACTTTTTAACAAAAAATTAAACCGACGAAATACGGAACTGAAAAGTAAAAAATAAAACAAACCTTCTTAATCTCAATAACTAAGCTCCTAAACTAATGTAAGAACTAATTTTGAGTCGGCACCAAACAAACAAGCAAATGAATTAGGTAAGGCGTAAAATGATGGCATCGAATTGCGCGGTGACTTTCTGATAATTTTTTTGAAGTAATTCAATGATCTTCGTTGATTGTTCGTTTGGCGCCGACTCAAAATTAGTTACTTACATTAGTTTAGGAGCTTAGTTATTGAGACTAAGAAGGTTTATTTTATTTTTTACTTTTCAGTTCCGTATTTCGTCGGTTTAATTTTTTGTTAAAAAGTTTTATTTTCAATTTTTGTGGCTGAAATCTCTAATTACTACCTACTTGTTTTTTGATTACTTCCAAAATACTTACTCACCCACTTTACTTCAATTATTACCAGTTAAATAATATGATTATCTATTTTTAATATTTGTTGTAATATAAATTATTTTTGTTGTTCTGGTTAGTTAATTTCATTACTTTATATATCATTCCATCCTCTCATAGAATATATTGATTGTGACGGATGTGGAATAATGACAGTAGCGATCTGTCATTGTCAATACATATGTGTGTGCCAATGTTCACAAGTGAAAAATCAATTGACCCCTATTTTTCTACCCGTAAGGGTGGATAATTCCATTCGAAATCCAAATATGAGGTATTCCCTATCTATTAAGAAAGAATCATACGAATCGAAGAACCCAGTACAAAGTCATGCATGATAGAATCGGTTAACGGACCAGAACATAGAGAGTGAGTGATCAATATCCTTCATTTTGCTACCCTTAGGGGTGGATTTCATCTTTTAAATTCTAATGGGACCAACTTCGAGGTACACCCTATCCAATGAAAAAAGAATTATCGGAATAAAAACAAAAATAAAAAATTTAATATACGCGTCGACTAGAGAACCTCCTCCTTTTTGGTTTCTTCGGTTAAAAAGGGACCTCGTTCGAGAAACATTACGAGAAATACAGCATGTGCTGAGAAATTTTATCCATATTCAAAAGATTTCCAGAAACGTCAAGAGTATAAAGAGAGTAACTTTTAATTCAATAATATTTTTGAATAGCAAAACTTAGAATACAAGTTTCTGACTCATTGAATATTTTTCCATTTGTGAAAAATAATTTGGTGTACGCAGTAACTTATCGAGGCAAGGACATTGTCACTTAAGAAGAATGTGGAGAATTGATAACACTTGCAGATGTTTTTTTTTTCATTCGACTTGAAGAGAAGAGCGAGATAAAATGAACGATTTTAGATTCCTTTGGTTGTTCCCTATATGTTGTTGGTGCAAGAAATTTCTGTTTCTATGGAAATATTTGTTAATGATAGTTTGACCTTTCGAAATATTATTTTATTGAAATAGTATGAGTTTGAATATCCATTATCTCGCATCCACAATATAATTCACCACTGAAGTGTCTGTTATAAAATATACAGGGTATTTCTTTATAACATGCTGATATTTAAGGGGGTTATCCCTGGGTCCATTTTGAGAAAAAACTTAAAAAAAAACATATGTCCTGAAGGTCTTAACTTTTGAACTACAGGGTGCTAAAATTTTGAGAAAAAATTCTTTTTTTTTGTGATACTTTGGTATGACCCTAAATATTTTTGTTAAACCTAGTACGAATCAATAGAAGTTTTCTGCTATACAACAAAAAATTTTTTTTTATTGGTGTCCCTTTTCACCAATTCAAAGCACGCCTCAGCGTGTTTAAATCAAACTTTAAAAAAACGCGCGTTTTTAAAGTTACCATGACAACATCAACAAATCGAGAAACGTGAAGTCTAAATGACAAATTTTTTATTATTGATCTGACAGGAGTACCTTGTAACGTCAAATAAAATATTACTAACAATTCGTTCATTTATATGTGCTCCTCCATCCATTTGATGAACTTTTCATATTCTTTTTGATATACAGTACGTCTCACTGAGTTGGAACCATATGGAAAACTTTTTATTGTTAATTTTATGAGAAAAAGTTATTCCTCATAAAAATACAATCATCAGATATCAATTTTTTCCAGTCGTATACGCAGTACGTCAAAATATATGAATTTTACTCAGGAGTAAAGTACCTTTATATTTGAAAATATGGAAAATTGTTAATGGAAAATGTTGTTCAGAACTAAAAACTAGGTTCAAATATGCAATAACATCCATTCACATTTTTTTCGATGAGTCAACATTTTCGTCAAATGGAACTGTCTCATCACAACATTGTCGCTGTTGGTCTATGAAAATCCCAATTTTGTAATAAAGTCTCATGACCAATATTCATTTGAAACGCACGTGTGGTGTGGCATTTATAAGAACAGATTAATAGGACCTTTTTTTTTCGCCAATCAATAAATGCCGAACGTTATCTACAGTTTTTACAAACTCACATCAATGACTTCGTGAACGAACTACCCTTAAAAGAGTGTCAATGTATTTGGTTCCAACAAGATGGTGCCGCATGCCACAGTACATTTAGTGTTAGGGAATATTTTGAACATTCATTCCACGGAAAAGTTATTCACAGATATTCTGATCTTTTTTGGCCTGCTAGATCCCCTGACTTAACCCCTTGATTACTTCTTATGGGGTTGCTTGAAACAAAAAGTTCATCAGAATGGGCCGTTCCAAGATGTTGACCATTTGGAGAGGATAATTTTAGAAACATGCCAGGAAATTTATCCAGAAATGATAAGGAATGCATTACGTGCATTTGTCAAAAGAACGATTATATGCATTGAACGAGAAGGTGGATATGTCGGGGCAGCAGTGGAATGAGGGAACATTAAATTTCTATTTATTACCAGAATTAATAATATGTTAGTTACACAACTTAGTATTTCTATGTATTTTCTTATTTGCACAATATATGCATATGCATTCATTATGTGTTTAAATTGCAAAATTGTTAGAAAACATTGAAAAACGAAATAGAAAAAACAGTAAAAAGTAATATAACCTAATTTTACAATGCCTATGAATGTAATTGCATATTTGAAGTAGTTTTTAGTTCTGAAAACTTTTTTCGAAAAGAATATAAAGGTACTTTACTCTTGAGTAAATTCATATTTTTTGACAAACTGCGTATACGACTGAATTTTTTTCATATCTGATGATTGTATTTTAGATTTCAGAACATGCAAAACTTTTTATGAGGAATAACTTTTTTCCTAAAATGAATAATAAAAAAGTTTTCCATATGGTTCCAACTTAGTGAGACATACTGTATATCACTGGATTTTCGCGGTATTAACCGCAATCATGCCTCACTATTCAGAAAATCGATATTAGAATAATTCATTTTTGAGCTCTGGTGACAACAAATATTGATCTTTCATAACAAATTGCAAATGAATATCTGTTTTTCTCATTTCCATGACAACGAAAGGTATACTGATGTCACATCACGAATTCAACCTTCTTGCATTATTAGTTCTTATTCCTATTTCTTGTAGTAATAATACCAGTATATATGATTTCAAAGTGCACCAATAAAAAAAATAACGTAAAGTATTCGTGGATAACTGGTCTTAAAAACACTTGCTCTATTTCGAACACTCCGGCTGCGCCGTCGTGCTCGAAAAATCGCGCGTGTTTTAAAACCCTTTTTATCCACTTATACTTTATTATACTAATTCTTGCCAGTGGCGTTAGTGAGGAATTTGCACTGGATCATTTTGAAGATAAAAGTGATACGCCACTCATTTTACCATTTTCAAAATCCTCATTCTTTTCTTAGCAAATCTGGTCTCCTGATTTTTTTTCGTTTGACGTACAGTTTTTGCATAAAAAATAAAATTCATTCATTTGCACGTTGTTATGAAATTTGGTATTATCAAGGACTAAAAACGTATCTAGTAGGTAGGAAGCAGATTATGTTTTGTCTAGGTCACCCAATTTTGGTGGTTTATGGAAAGCGGGTGTAAAAAGAATAAAATATCATTTGAAGCGAGTTGTCGGTAATTTGCAGATGACTTATGAAGACCTTCTTACAGTACTTACTCAAATTGAATGCAAAATTATTTCAAGACCCTTGACGCCACTATCGTCAGACCCATCCGATTTTGAACCCTCGACACCAGCCCATGTTTTGATAGAGAAAACAATGACAGCTATTCCCAATCAACCTCTGCTTGACATCGAAGAATCTCGACTGAACAAATATCAAAAGATGCAGCAAGTCTTGCAGCTCTTCTGGAATATATGGCATCTGGAGTATATTTCCGAATTACAAAAAAGGAAAAAATGGAGATCAAATGTCGCAACTCTACTGAAAATTGGCAGTTTGGTACTACTAAAAGGAAGAATATCAAACGCTCCTGAAGTTGAAGATGAGACGAGTATTTAACTCATCAAAACTAACAATATTATTGAAGAAAAAACATGATTCATCTTACGAATTCTGAGTTTGCAGATATGCATTGAGAGTATTGGCTTGCTGATAATAACGCACTGGAAGCCAAGCGGTTGTATGAAGACCGCTTTCCGAATAGAAATATTACAGATGCACGAAAATTTTCAAACAATCATAGTAGGTTGGGAAGTTTTGAACTAGAGAATCATCTAAAAGGAGTTCAACGTACTGTAAGACCACCAGAAATTGAGGTGGCGGTTTTGAAGTCAATTGATGAAGATCTCGGATTGAATATCTCAAAAATTGGGAACAATTTTAATATCTCACATATTCTTGTTTGGAAAATTCTCCATGACTTTTTATTATATCCCTACTCCTTAGCGACTTTCCATCACGGATGAACTTTTGCCAATGAAGTGTATAAAAATCCATTTTTTTATACTAAAATCGCTTCACTACGATTTTCACAAAATTGGTTTACAAAACCCACTAAAACTGAAATTTTATTCACCGAATAAGCCAATTTCGCTAAAACGACATTTTATTTTATATCTATTCCTATTGTAATATGTTTAAAAATGCATCAGTAGTATAGTATATAAATATTTGCATTCCAAAGCACAGTTCAATTCAAACTCCCAAGACCATCGCGCTCTCGCTTATTTGAATTACGTGCGCCCGCTCTTGCAATAATTTAGAAACTTCTTATGGCAATAACTAAATAACTGTATGGCTACGCGTATTTAATTTCTTCTATGATATTTGTTACTCACCTTTTAATAATATACTAGTTTTTCAACAAGATCTGAATGGAGGGTTTTTAGTTATGCCTTAAAATGTAGTGTCCGCGGTAGCTCACTATAGGAATTACGTGTTAAACGTTGCAAATTTGAAATCTTATATTTCGCTTTTGGTGTGGTAAATGATTCCAAAAATTCAATATGATACAGGTAATAATGTTAACTAAAAGTGGTATGAATATAAACGAAATCTGATTGGAAGTGGATTTCACGACAACTACCTTAAGACATATGTTCATATGAAGTTTTTTTCTCAAAGTAGACCCTCAAATATTAGCATATTATTGAGAAACACCCTGTAAAGTTTCAACATAACATTATACAGCAGTAAAAGATAAGCGGACAATATACAGGGCTTTTTACGATGAGCGTAATTAGACGTTTCTGGCAAACCAGACAACGGATCAACCTGAAAATTTCACAGTAGACGATTTCAGACGATGCGGCGCTGCCGCTTCTACTATAAAGTGGCGGCTACTTTGATTTTTCAAATAGAACCCTGTATATAATATCATATTATGATTTCTTATCACTTTGTCAACAACTCCATGTACTATTTTCCTATGCCTATCTGTTACCGATCTGTTACCGTTTAGAAGAATAAATTAATTTCGAGTGTACTTTTATAAACGCTGATAATCTTGAACTCTCTGGTACTAAGATGATCAAATTCGAAATGGAGTGGAATGATACCATGAGGATCTTAACTTCTAGTCATGTTTTTATTTGCCTCATACAGGGTCTTTAAAAAATGCAGATACTTTTTTCACATGTTTTTTTTCTTCAAATGGAACACCCTGTATATTTCCACATTTTTGAGCACTACATCCAATTTTAGATTGACTTTGTTCAGATAATCCTATTTCGGTTTCAAACCGTTTTCGAGATAAACTGTTTCAAACAGAAACTGACGTGGTTTTTCAATTTAACAGATTCCGTTCGATGTTCCTCCATCAGTCACAGATAATACATTGAATAAATAATTATTGAAATACTCTTCAACCATCAAATGGAACTTCTCTCCAAACAATAGTTTTATTGAAGCTGACACACGAACTGAAAATAATTTAATGAATGAGTAAGTTAATTCAATTGTCAGTGTATTTCAGAATATCTACGAACACATCTCCACCTCTACTCAAACAAACATGTAATCTCTTCAAAAGATTTTCATGTGTAGCGCTTCTGTCTGGAGTTAAACTATTGAAAGCAGTTCTAACTCTCGATTTCATATCTTCCATTGTTGTTACTGGGTTGGAGTAAACCATATTTTTAATGAAACCCCACACGAAATAATCTAATGGATTGCCATCTGGTGTTCTAGGAGGCCAACGAAAAGTTCCATTACTACCAATCCATCTGTCTTTGAAGATTTCAGTTAAAGCTTCGCTTACTGAACGAGAATTATAGGGTGGAGCACCATCCATTTGGTACCATACGCGTTCTCTTCCTGGCCTATTATTTAAAATCATTTGAGTTCTATTTCTGAGTAAATCTTCATATTTGGTTGCATTCAAATTATCATCATAAAACTCGATATAAAAAATTAACCCATTCTTTATGGCACAAAATACATTAAATTGCCATCTTTCTTAAAAACCCCTTTGGCGAACGACATGGGGACTTTCTGGCGCCCAATAATGACTGTTGTGTCTATTGAAAACTCAATTTTTTGTAAACTTGGCCTCATCTGTTCATATGATATGGTCAAGGAAATGTTCATCTTCTTGAGTCTTGACAAGTAACCATTCAAAGAATTCCACTCCACGAGGCAAATCAGTCTCTTTCAGATGTTGGACACAGTAGAATTTATAGGGATGTTAGATATAATCGATGTTAGATTATAATAAACAAATGCATTACCTTGGAATTGTACCTATTGAGAAAAAAGTGTGTTGAAATAACATTGATTTGTCAGTGTCAATAAATTTGAAAAGACTAAAAGGTTTCCGTTTTTATTGGCGAGATATATCATTTGAAAGTTATTAAGAAAATAACAAGGGATGACATTTGTGCTTATTAAGAATACGATAAATTGTCACCCTTTCCCTTTCAGCCTCGTGTCGAAAAGCATTTGGAAATGCATGAAAAAATCTCAAAACTGTTATGCCATTGTCATCATCATCCACTTCAGGATTCCTACGAATGATTTTTGGACGAAAGGTTCCATTCAACCTTCAGTTTTTTAGTAGTCGATTTATCACATTATTATTCGGCTGCGGAAGTTGTGGATATCTTTCATGAAATACTCGGCATGTTCTATTTGCAATTCTATAAATTCAAGAAATCTTCATTACTGTAACCTAATCTTGACATTTTTCTATTATAATTGGTATCAGTCAAAACCACCAACGAAAGTTTGACGTTTCAAAATTGGATCATTCATTTTTCCAAAGCACACTATTAAAAAATATCAATTTGCAATGTTGTACGGTAGAGACACTCAATATCTCAATGCATACAAATTGTAACATTTTCTAAGGAACATATCAATTTCGAATTGACTGATTTGAGACTGCTGAAAAAGTAAATCGAAAAGAAATATTACGTAGTATAAAATAGATGTTAAATTTCAAAATGAGTGATGAATGCAAGGAAACCACGTCATTTTTGTTTGAAACAGTTTATCTCGAAAACGGTTCGAAATGAAATAGGATTATCGAACAAAGTCAATCTAAAATTGAATGTAGAGCTCAAAAATGTGGAAATATACAGAATGTTCCATTTGAAAAAAAATGACTTCCACTCATTTTTTCATGTGAACAAAGTATCTGCATTTTTTAAAGACCCTGTATGAGGCAAATAAAAATATGACTCGAAGTGAAGATCTTCATGGTATCAGTCTACTCCATTCGAATTTGATCGTCTTAGTACCAGAGAGTTCAAGATTATCAGCGTTTATAAAAGTACATGTTTGGTAATAAAAAATCGAAATTAATTTATATCTTCTAAACAGTAACAGATAGGTATGGGGAAATAGTACATGAAGTTGTTGACAACGTGATAAGAAATCATAATATGATATTATATAGAGGGTGTTCCATTTGAAAAATCAAAGTAGCCACTACTTTATAGTAGAAGCGGCAACGCCGCAACATCGTGTAGATCATATTAATTTATGCATACTGTGAAATTTTCAGGTTTATCCGTTGTCTGGTTTGCGAGAAACGTCTAATTAACGCTCATCGTGAAAAGCCCTGTATACATTTTGCCAAAAAACTTACCAATTTTTCTAATAGATAGCTGGCAGGAAATATAAACGGCACATAGAGAACCATATAAATCATCGACGTCCAATCCACCCACATCGTTGAAACTCCATAGTATTCCACTATCACGTCGGAAACGATGGAAAGCTGTATCCAATGAAAAGCATTTGAAGAGGAGTACATCACAAAAATCACGAGTACGACCCATCGCATACCATACACTTTTATTTTCTCCACTTCCGGTAGTGGTTTGGTATCCATTCCACTTTCCATTCTATTGTGTTGTTAACAAGTTCCTGCAATGAGAGGAATGATTGTGTTGTAAACCTGAACAATTATAAAATGATTATAGATAAGCTCTTTAAACGTTCTCACTCATAAGTGATTTCTGATTATCTGACAGAATCACTTGATTTTTATGGACTACGCAAAAAAGGTATGATATGAAAGTCATTCCTGAAGGTGTTAAAGTTCATTTTGATAATGGACCAATGTCCATTCTACGATATTCTATAAATTTTCGCACCACAAAAAGATATTCTATCAATAGCAGCCCAACAGGGGAAGAAGATTTGAGAGCTTCAAGATTGAACAAAAATATGATTGATGAGTCTTTAGAATGAGAATTCAAATAACCTGATGTATCATTGAAAAGGAAAACAAATGAACGTGTTTTTGCTGATAATTAAATTTTTGATTGCCTGATTATGTGTAACACCCTGTAGGTGTTAGAATTCTGTTCAGTTCTAGTTTGGTCCGAGGTAGATTTGATTATTGAATTGAATTTTTATGTTAAAATTATTCCTGGGAAATAATTCATTTATTTATGAAATATTTAACGAAAAACCTCATATTTCATTGACTATTCCACGCAACTTGGAATTTTCACAAAATCTGATCAATCAAAAACCAAAGACAGTTTGTATTATCGCGAAAATTTCACTCATTTTTTGAGTACATGAATTTTTTGAAAATTATCACGAGTCGCGAAGCGACGAGGAACAAAGCGACGAGGGATAATTTTCTTTAAAAATTCATGTACGAGACAAATTTCCCGCAATTAATTCAAGCACGTGGGGGATTCGGTATTAAAATTTCATACCGGAATTGTATTTAAATAGAAAACATTGAGTAAATATCTATTTTGACGTTTTTCACAAATAAATAGAAGGCTGTGTGTAATGGGAGTTTTGGGAGAGATTTTTTCTGATTTTCCCCGTTCCCTAGTAAAATAAAATATATAATATCTGTAGTATGATAAGGGGCCAAGTATTCAAAGCACAACACACGTAGGTTCTTGCAAAGCTAATCTATTTAATATAGAAAACAAAATGCAACTATTTAAGCATAAATGTCTCTAACAAAATTCAGCCAGCTAGCGCCTCAATTTCCTCGAGACTGCCCCAACTCGACTGACTGACAACTTGACATTTCCTTCTTTTTGTTCACAGGGTGATTATATCACATACCTCCCCCACAAAGAAAGAATAATAGATTTTTATTTATTTATTCCGAGAAACGACTGGGAGGCTTTCTGATTCGAAAGGGATTTCTCCTTGGTATGACACACTCTCTGGAAAGTGAATGGTCTACATTGTTCAGCTCGCCTTCTTCTGCTTCCACTTCATTCAATGAGCTTTCATTCTCGTTGCAACTCGCTGATTGATGAAGTTGGGGAGACTGGTAATCTTCGAATTCATCTGACATATCCTGGTGGGAAGGTTCGTTGGTATTTATCATTAATTTTCGTTTACGCATTTGATCGCAGTGTTTACGGCGCAAAATTCCATCAATTTCTACGAGATATGATAAGGGTCCAGTACGTTTAACAATTTTTCCAGGGAGTGAGCCTTTACTTAAGGGGTTGTTCACCCACACTTCTTCTCCCTCTATGAAATTTTGATCTGGTGCAGCAGTAGAATCATGATGTTGTTTTTGGACGAATTGCTCATACTCTATATTCTTCATCACATCTGGTTTCAAAAGATCAAATCGAGATCTGAGATGGCGGCCAAACATCAGCTGACTGGGTGTTCTTTTTGTAGATCTTCTCACTGTATTTCTATAAGAAAACAAGAATTGCTGAAGTCTCTGCGACTGGTTCAATGTCTGATCACTAGCACGCATTCTCTCTTTGAAAGTTCGCACAGCACGCTCGGCAAGACCATTTGATTTAGGGGTGGTATGGTGTTACTTTTACATGAGTTATTCCATTATCATTGCAAAAACATTCAAAATCGTTCGAAGTGAGTTGTGGACCATTGTCTGTAACCAAAAATTTGGGTAATCCAAAACGAGCGAATAAAGTACGAAGAGCTTCGATGGTACTTCCCGAAGTGATGTCTCTCATCGGTATGACTTCCAACCAATGGGTATACGAATCAATAAGTATCATCCACATTTTACTTTCAAAAGGTCCAGCGAAATCCAAGTGAAGCCTTGACCAAGGTTCTGGTGATATACCCATGGATGCAAGGGTGAATTTCGATCATTCTGCCTCGACTGTTGACAGGTGAAACATTTTTCTATTTCTTGAGCAATATCGGAATTTATGTTTTGGCCAAAAACATGAAGTTTTATGTGATTGCATAGCAGTTATTCCTGGATGCCCGTCGTGTAACATACCCAGTACTTCTGGTTGGAGGGCAAGAGGTACATATACGCCCTTTCCATAGCAATAGTCCTCTTCAAAGACAACTCAGTTCGTTTCTCATAGAAAGGAACAAGATCTCTATGTAAATTCTTCTTTTCGGGCCAGTATGTTTGTAAACAACGGATTACATTCGAGAGTGTTGAATCATTCATGGTTTCTCTCTTTAGATGACTTCTTTCATAGGTAAGTTACGAACCCTCATATGAAGTAATTTTGCATGATTAGGCAATTCCAACTGTTCGGAGGTTTCTTGTAGTGGTAGCCTCGAAAAGAATCCGCTGGATAATTTTCTTTTCCAGGTTGATATATGACATTAAAATTGTAGCTGTTGAGTGTCATAGCCCATCGTAATAGCCTATTACTTGCAATTTTTGGAGTCTGACGATTTTCTCAAATATATGCTCCAAAGGCTTATGGTCTGTATCAAGGTGAATCTTCTACCATATAAGTATTGGTGGAACTTCGTAACTGCATATACTAGTCCTAATGCTTCTTTGTCGATGGTAGAATAACGCTTTTCTACCTCATTGAATGAGCGTGATGCGAAAGCAATAGGTTTCAATGTTCCATCGTACATTTATGTGACAGTACAGCTCCTGCACCAATATTACTTGCGTCACTCGTAACAACTAATGGTAGTTTGGGATCGTAATGAATCAATGTGTCATTTGAAGTCAAGTTTTGCGAGCAGATTCATTATTTTGTGTCTTCGGTCGTCCATTCCCATTTTGCATTCTTCTTCAAGTGGCGATGTAGAGGAACGCATTTTACATGGAGGTTTTCAATAAATCTACCATAATACGTAATAGCTCCTAAAGATGATCGTAGCTGAGTTGTATTCTGTGGAATCGGCATTAGTTTGATCGCTTCAATTCTCTCTTCTGTTGGATGCAAACCAGTTTCATCGATTTTATGCCCCAAATAAGTGACACTTTTCGTGAACCACTCACATTTGGATTTCTGTGTTTTCATCCCAGAAGCTTGAAGTCTCCGTAAAACTTTCCTGAATCTTTCTGCATGAAGAACTAAGTTGGGAGCTGTTATCAGTATGTCATCAAGATAACAAACAACGCCATCTACACCAGCTAAAATTTGATCCATGGTACGTTGGAAAAGGGAAGGTGCAAAGCATTTTTGATCGGTTTATCGCCATACGCCACCAAATCTGCTGATTTTGAAAGAGGCGGTTTACCAATTTTTTTCCACATTGATTCTCCTAGCACAGCATGAACTGAGCCTGGGTCGTACAGCATATCAATGTCATTCTCGTTTATGCGAACAGATAATATAACTTTACTTGAACTGCCAATTTTTCTTATATTCAGTAAATGCGATATTTCATGTCCTGAAATATTGCTGAGTCGAGGAATCACTTTCGTTATCGCTTGTTTCTTTGACATGACGTGTGGGACGTTTCGGTTTACACGTCATATTTCGCTTTTGAAGTTTGTTTGATAACAGCGTTTCGAGGATCACCATACCCGAGAAAAATGGTTTTCTTCGCCACAACTTACTACCTTTTCCCAAAAGCTGGACAATTTTTTGTCTATGTTTCGAATCTCCGCAGAACAGGCAATCAAAATCAGGATGTAATTCTCGAATTTATTTTCGGAAGTATAATTCTATGCGAAACACTTAGGTCTGGTCTGTGTTTATTCGCGTTTAATAACTATTTTCCATTTTAACACCACTTGTTTGAAGAAAAATCATTTCTTTCGTTTGAATAGATGCTTGTTCAAGAATGCAAGCCGTTGATTGACATTTCTAGTGTTGTCGCAACAGATGGATGTTCTTGTATTAATTTTTCTTGCCATTCTCGATTATTTATTCCAAAAAGTAACTGATCGCGCAATCGTTCATCTAAGCCGTTTCCGAAACTACAGTCTCCTGCTAATGCACGTAATCGATTCACATACCCAGTCACAGTCTCATTGTCTTTGCGGAAACTACTTGCAAATTTTATCCTTTCCGCAAAGATATACACCTTTTTGCCGTAGAAACGGTTTAATACGTCCACCAGTTCCTTGTAAGTCTTTGTGGATGATTTGTCCGGTTTGAAATGATCAGCCAAAATTTTGAAAACATGTGATCCAACTTTGGAAAGTAGCAAATTCCGCCTAGTGGATGCATTTTCGTCTGTCATTAATCCACGAATTTCCAATTCAGTTCAAACCTTTGTAAATATAATCCCACTGTTCTGCTTCCGGCACAAAATTATCAAAACGAAAAATGTTTATACACGTCGTCAACTCATTTCTGCAAGATAGTCTTTCGTCGCCAAAATGTAGTATGATAAGGGGCCAAGTATTCAAAGCACAACACACGTAGGTTCTTGCAAAGCTAATCTATTTAATATAGAAAACAAAATGCAACTATTTAAGCATAAATGTCTCTAACAAAATTCAGCCAGCTAGCGCCTCAATTTCCTCGAGACTGCCCCAACTCGACTGACTGACAACTTGACATTTCCTTCTTTTTGTTCACAGGGTGATTATATCACAATATCAGATAAACTATTATGTAAAATTAATTGATTTCATACAATTTCCTCACTAGCTTTCAGGAAAATGTTAATATTGACTAAAAATGAAAGTGGATACGTTCGTATTGCGGGAGATATTTTTTTATTTTCCCCGTGCCCTAGTAAAATTAAATATATAATATCAGATAAATTCTTATATAAAATTGATTGTTTTCATACAATTTTCTTACTGGGTTTCAGGGAAATGTCAATATTGATTAAAAATGAAAGTGGATGTTCGTATTGCGGGATATTTTTTTTTTATTTTACCCGTGCCCTAGTGAAATAATTTATAATATCAGATACATTATTATATAAAAATAATTGATTTCATATAATTTTCTCACTAGGTTCCAGGGAAATGTCAATATTGACTACAAACAAAGGTGATTTAGGTTTAATTCAAAGAAAAATTAATATTAGCGGTAATAATTTGTTTTTCAAATAATTCAGGAAATCGGGATATTTTATTCTCTATTCTAAATAGAATGTTGTTGGCGTATGTTGCCGGTTAAAAAAATATTTTGTAAAGTTAGCCATGGATTTGACATTCACTACTCCTGTCAATCAATATTTTATTTGTGGCATTATAAGTTCCTCATAACATTGTATACAATCATAAGTTAGTAAAAAAGTGATAATAAAATGAACTTCCAATCGTATGAATTGTGTTCCTTTTGCAAAAAATCACAGCACATTAAAATGTACCATAAAAATGTAAAATATCTAACATACCTAGTGAAAAAATCTGGATTAAAATGAGCAAGAAAACTTATTTAAAGAGATTGGCAACATTCTGCGTGATATTGTGCCTTCTTTTGGACACAAATCTAATACTCAAAGAAATAAACTGGTGTCTCAGTATTATTTTTATTTTATGAAACACAGGCATATTGTTGAAAAAAACACCGGTTCTGTGTTTCATTCACTACTTAGGAAAGAGGAGGTAGAAGTGGAATATTTGAAGAATTTAAAATCAATTAATGATATTATAGATTATTTTTCCGACCCAAATATCGACCAATAGAATTGCACCATTCGACGTCACGTGGTACAACCTACATGGTATTATACTGATTATTTTTCCGACCCAAATATCGACCAATAGAATTGCACCATTCGACGTCACGTGGTACAACCTACATGGTATTATACTGATAATTTTTTGAAAATTTTCTCTGGTAGTTGCTATATATAAAAAACAAAAACATGATCCAGTCAAATTAACCACACTTCAAACTGACAGGTTGAATTCAATTGTGACAATTGGAGATTTTTGCATGAAAATGAGTCGATTTGGAGTTTGTTCTCTGTCCACCATCGATAAAAAGTCAAAGGAAATGTTCCCATTAATGGAGAAGGCAAAACAGTTTGGAACCAATTTACTCTTTGGGACGGAAAAATATCCCGGAACCACACGAGCTTCAATTATCTGGCATTTCCCTCAGGTTCCCTGCAAACAAATAAAGTCGTCAAGTTTTTCAGGAAAAATCACTCGCGCTTCGCGCTCGTGATTTTTTAACCTGAAAAACTTGACTCCTTAATTTGTTTGCAACGAACCTATCGGGAAATACCCGATAATTTTGAAGCTCTTGTGGTATTATAAGTGAATGTACACCTTGTTGTAATATTTCCAACTCATAAAGTAAGTAAATAGAAAATATTGTCAATATGATTTCAATATTATTTTTGTCTAATTATATGATAGCTGTCATGTACCGGGAAATTTCCACTTATTAATTTTACGTCTACATGCTAATGTGGATGGAAAATTTTCAGAAAATTTGCTGGTTACCATAGTAACAATGTCGAAGTAAAGCATCTGATTGGTTGAAAATGACTGGTATAAAATTTTCGCAGTAATTCAGCGCGCTAGGTGACAATTCAACTGCAGTGACAATAATTGTAGTATCAACTATAACAATAAATAATATGAATTTTTTGTATTCTTGAAATTTTCTACCGAATACCATTCGTGCTTTAAAAATTGACCGAATAATTCTGAAAAAAACAATTTATGCTTTGAAACAACGAAAAAAATAAACTCTGCAGTTTTAAAAAAACACGTTTTTTTCAGAATCATCGGTGATTTTTAAAGCACTTATGATTGATTTGTTGAAAATATAAACAGGATGTTCATAAAATCAGATGTGGAATCATCTGCGACTGAAAGATAAACTTTAGTCACTATCTTCCATCGTCAAGATAACCTCTTGTGGGGTATTCATGTTGAAAAGGGAAACATTCTCAATCGAATATTGATAGAAAGATTTTTCTGTGAATTGAAAAATCCACGATTAAAATGAAGTTTTTTTTTTGTGAATGTCTAACAGAAGCTACTACTCCCCAAGCACTGACGTGCTCTGGATGATGTGTGTTGTATGATTGATATGTATATGATATGATGATGAAAGATTGATGATATGGATATGATATGATATGATGTGTGATATGATATGATATGATGTGATGATGATATGATATGATGATATGATATGATGATATGATATGATATGATATGATTTATATGATATGATATGATGTGAATGATATGATGATATGATATGATATGATGATTGATGATATGATATGTGGAATGGATATGATATGATATGATATGAATTGATATGATATGATGATATGATATATGATATGATATGATATGATATGATATATGATATGATATGATATGATATGATGTAATTTATATGATATATGATGTATGATATGTATGTGTAATGTATGAATGATATGATTAATGTATATATGATATGATATGATATATAATGTTGATATGATAATGAATATAATATAATGTGTAAGTGTGATTGATATGTGTAATGATATGTAATGTTAATGAATGATATAATGTAATGATATGATATGATATGATATGATATGAAAGAATGTAAATGTGTATGTAATGAATATGATTTGTAATGTAATGATATGATATAAGTATGATATGATATATATGATGATATGTGATATGATATGATGTGTAATGATTGTATTAAAGTAATATGAAATGTATGATGTTAATGTAATATAATGTAATGTAATATATGAATGTAATGTATGTGTGTGTGATAATATAATGTAATGATATAATGATAATGTAATGTAATGATATGATGTAAATGTTAATGTAATGAATGTATGTATGAATGTAATGTAATGATATGAATGATAATTGTGTAATGAATATGATATGATATGATGTAATGAATGTTAATGTAATGTAATATATGATATGAATGATATGTAGATATGATTATATGATGATAATGAGTAATGTATTTATAAAGATATGATATGATATATATAATGTATGTAATATAATGTAATGATAATGTAATGTAATGTAATATAATATATGATATAATGTAATGTAATGATGTAATGAATGCATAAAGATTAATGATATAATTAATGAATGATTAATATAATGTAATTAATGTAATATAATGTAATGTAATATAATGTAATATAATGTTGTATAATATAATGTAATGTAATATAATGTAATGTAATGTAATATAATGTAAATATAATGTAATGTAATGTAATGTAATGTAATGTAATGTAATGTATAATATAATGTAATGTAATAAAGAATGATTAATTAATGAATATAATGTAATGTAATGTAATATAATGTAATGTAATGTAATGTAATGTAATGAATTTATATAATGTAATGTTAAATATAATGAATGTAATATAATATAATGATAAAGATAATGATATGATATGATATGAATTATGATATGATAAAGATAATGATAATGTAATGATATATGATATGATAAAGATATGATATGATATGATAAAGATAATGATAATGAAAATGATATGAATGATATGATAATGATATGATATGATATGATATGATATGATATGATATGATATGATATGATATGATATGATATGATATATGATATGATATGATAGATATGATATGATATGATATGATATGATATGATATGATATGATATGATATGATAGATAAAGATATGATATGATATGATAATATGATATGATATGATATGATATGATAAAGATATGATATGATATGATATGATATGATATGATATGATATGATATGATATGATATGATATGATATGATATGATATGATATGATATGATATGATATGATATGATATGATATGATATATATGATATGATATGATATGATATGATATGATATGATATGATATGATATGATATGATAGATAATATGATATGATATGATATGATATGATATGATATGATATGATATGATATGATATGATATGATATGATATGATATGATATGATATGATATGATATGATATGATATGATATGATATGATATGATATGATATGATATGATATGATATGATATGATATGATATGATATGATATGATATGATATGATATGATATGATATGATATGATATGATATGATATGATATGATATGATATGATATGATATGATATGATATGATATGATATGATATGATATGATATGATATGATATGATATGATATGATATGATATGATATGATATGATATGATATGATATGATATGATATGATATGATATGAATGATATGATATGATATGATATGATATGATATGATATGATATGATATGATATGATATGATATGATATGATATGATATGATATGATATGATATGATATGATATGATATGATATGATATGATATGATATGATATGATATGATATGATATGATATGATATGATATGATATGATATGATATGATATGATATGATATGATATGATATGATATGATATGATATGATATGATATGATATGATATGATATGATATGATATGATATGATATGATATGATATGATATGATATGATATGATATGATATGATATGATATGATATGATAGATACAAAGTTTGACCAAGAATAATTGTAGCTGCAAACGTCAAAATGAGTCGCTTCGGTGCTACTTCAAACGAAGTAATAAATCAATATATTGAAAAAAATATACCCAGTAACACAAAAAAATCAAAATCTTATATATGGAGACAATTTATGACATTCTGTGCGGAACGCAACTACAAAATAGATGCAGAAAATAGCAACGAAAGATTAGCATTCATTCTAAAAGACTGGGCATTCAATATGCGGAAAATTGATGGTAGTGATTACAAGGAGAGTATTATTACTGCAAAATTAGTACAAGAAAAATATTTTTGTGAGTACTAGAGATATATTGATCCCTTCAAAGATATAATGTTCAAGGAGGCGAGGGCGGCTCGAGATAGTAAGAGAAAATTGTTGCAAGCTGTACCCGAAAAAAAGTAAATGAGTTCTGTCGCTATGACTTCAGACGAATATAGAAATATGTGCTTACAATGGGACGAAGACACACCAGAGGGACTCCAAAATAAGTTTTTTCCCATAGAAGCAACTAGCTTGGAGAGGTAACGATGCGACTTTTTCCATGTTACATTTTTTTAAGGAAAATACTGACAACAAAGGCTGTTTAACAAACATAATTGCATATAATCCGATACTATCCAAAACTCGCTAAGGTGGTGATAAAAACTGTGCAAATACTAAATGGCTTACTCAAAATTTGAAAAATTCTGAAATGTGTCCTATGAGAAACTTATATCGAAAAGGGGAATTATTACCAATGACAGACTTTTTCTGACAGTGAATGGCAAGAGGAATAAATATAATAATAATAATTGTTACAAGAATTGCCCTATTGGTATTAATACAATATCAGAATGGACAAAACTCTCTGCAGAAAAGATAGGGTTAGACACTAAAAAACTAAAAATAACAAATCACCCTAATCGTGCCACTGCAGTTAGTCAGTTACTACAATCCGGCGTTAGTGAACAACAAGCTATGAAAATTACTGGACATGGAAATTCGAACTCGATGAAACCGTATTTACATCTTAGTGCTGAACATCATCATAATATAGTGAATACTTTAGGAGTACTCCAAGTACATCAAGTAATAATACCAACAATACATTGTATTCACCTAATAACGGTCATACTATTAAATTTTTTTACAATTGCACCATTTATAATAATTATAGTCGAGAATAATGTATTATGTTCGTGTTCATAAAAAATTATTTATTGTTATAGGTAACAAATAATAATTAAAACAAATTGTGTATAGTTAAGATAAATATTTCATGATTATAATTAAATTTGAATTATTTATTATTATTAAATTTCTTCCTCTCATTCTGCCAAATTTAAATTGTTTGACCTTTCACTTTGTTCGTGAAATAGTCTAATAAAATACCACTCGTGATTGAATTTATCTTATAAGTCTGTATTTCTAAACTCAACTGAGTTGCTTAAAGAAAACACCACTCGTCCTGCGGATTCGTGGTGTTTTCAAGCAACTTTTCGTTTAGAAATAAATCGACAGACTTATCGGCGAAAATTCAGTCACTAGGGGTATCACTACTGACTAAACGTATAGGCAGTCAAAGTTGTGACTCGAGCGCTTTGTTTTAATGATTGGCTTATTTACCAAAATTAAAGTACATGAGTTCGTCTGAGAAACAGATTTTGAATTAGTGTTTTGTTAAAAATTATTTCGAATTAACTTCGATTTGGTATATTGATTTGTTTTTGTATTTTACTTCATTTTAATATAAGATTCATTTAGTGTGACAGGGGATATTCGATGAAAGTGAACAATCTTTTAAGGCGTACCTAAAATCGAGAATATGTTGCAATTTGTAGGTAAAGCGCCGATTCTAGAAAAACCTCTGAAATGTTCATCCGCAGCGGCATGTTATAAAGTCATTATGTTTCTGACTCCAATAAAACACTAATGTGTCAATAAAACACTAGTGACTTGAGACACATTATAAGACAATCTAAACTTGCATAAACAAACCTGTTGCCATAGAAACCATATCATAACCTTCTCGAAAATGAGATCAAACCAAATCATCCAACTTTCCTGAATGGTGTGTTCAATAACTCTCTGCTTGAGTTACAGTACTCTCGCTCAAAATTAGAGGTACAGGGTATGAAAATCTGAGAGATCGATAATGAGAGTAAGTTTTTAGAGGTCAGTTATGTATAATTAAAATGGACACTAACATGATTTCTCCACCTTTTTCACAATGATTTATCTTACTTGATTACTATCGTTTCTGACGTCCTTCGTCTTAATGTAATTAAAAGGTTTTCACGACGATTCTTCTCTCAAGTCGACGGACTCCCTATGGGATCTTCCCTTTCTCCAATCATCGTCAACATAAACATGGAGTGGTTCGAGGAATTGGCTATACGGGAGGCAGAATACAAACCAAAGCTGTGGTTGAGTTACGTGGATGACACCTTCATTATATGGAATCACGGAGACAAATATCTCCAGGATTTCTTCTCAAGAATTAACAGAATCAGGGAGTCGATCAAATTCACGATGGAAATGGAAACCAACAGTGCCTTACCCTTCCTCGATGTGAACGTTGAGAGAATAGGCAATGAAATCCGCACCTCCGTCTACAGAAAGAAGACACATACGGGGCAGTACCTCAGTTACAGCTCCAACCATCCGAGTTCGACGAAGAGAGGGATCGTGAGAACATTGGTAGAGAGAGCGACGCACATATGCAACGACGTGGAGTCACTAGATGCCAAATTAAACCACATCAGAGAGGACCTCCACCGGAATGGATATCCCAAGAAACTCCTAGAAGAAGTATTGAAACAACTCCGGAGAACGAAGCATCTGAAGAGCAACAACAGAGCACAGTGATCTGCCTTCCGTACATCAGAGGTGTCTCCGAGAAGATCAGAAGGATCGAAAACAAGTTCAACATCGAGAGTTGCTTCCAATCCGGCAGTACTTCACGGAGTTTTCTGACCAAGACCAAACCTGACAACAAAAATGAAATCAGTAAGAATTGCATTTATGAAGTTCCATGTGAATGCGGAGCTTCCTACATTGGAGAGACAAAGAGACCGTTATCGGTAAGATTGGATGAGCACAAGAAATGGACTCAACGTGGAAAAACATCAAAATCGGGAATCGCTGACCACGCCTGGACTGAGCACCATCGAGTTCTATGGGACGACGCAAGTGTTCTACATAGAGGCATTGGTTCGAACGGAAGTTCAAAGAGGCCGCCTACATCGAAGCTAATAACGCCTTTAGTCAACCAAGCGTTGAGATCAAGAACGTATGGAAACCCCTGATTGCTCTTTCTGGCGGGCTGCAGAGGCGCGAAACTTCACGCACCACCACACCGCGCGAAATTACACGCACCGCTGCACATGGCGGAATTGCACGCATCATTGCGCCGACAGTCATATAAATTGGTAAGTAGCCCTAACTTATCAGTATTCACCTGAAGACGATTGCAGATACAGCATTCGAAACGTCTTGAAACCTTTCAAATACATTAAGACGATGGACGTCCGAAACGATAGTAATCAAGTTACCACATCGTCTACAACCTTCAAACAGATTTATCTTACGATTCATGTAAGACAGTAATTTTCAGTAATGAATTCAAATCCTGATTGATCCCGGAGATTGCTTGGTAATCTAGGCATCGATAGCTATACATTTCAGAATTATTAAAAAAAAATCTAACTGGGACATATGGATCACGATTTATCCATATAGGTCCAAGAATGGACCCTCAAAAATGACGCCCCATGATCCACTATCCGGGTGATTTTTCATTGCCTTTCTAGAAAAAAAAAACAAGGAATTTTAACAAATTAATGGAAAGGTGACGACTGATTCTATTGAATGCTTTGGAGTAATCGATTAATACTGTGATAGATAGCTCATTAATATCGATAGATTTGCTAGATCATCAACTACTTTCAACAGGGTTGTTGTACAGCTACGGCTACGTCTAAATCCTGATTGAGATGCAGGCAAATGCTTATTCTCGTCGAGAAACTCTCAAATTTGTTTTTTGATCATTTTCTCAAATACTTTCGAAATGACACACAATTCACTGATAGTGCGTAGTTTTTGAATATAATCAATGCTTGCCAAGAGAATTGTTTTTTCTATATTGGAGGAAATACTTTTCCATCGAGACACCCTTTGAATATGTGGTTTGTATAAGGTAAGATGTGTGGAGTAGAATTCAGAACCATTTTCATGCCAATATCATCGGATTATCACGACATAAGTACAAGTAGACACTTGAATATCAAATAACAGTGTTTGTTGTAAATGAAAAAGTATTTTCCTCATAATATTTCTATGCGTTAATTGAAATTCTATGGAATTTCTATATAATTTTATCAGTAGAAATAATTATCAAATGACCTTGTTCGGCATCGTGTTGACATTTATTGATAGCGATTGATATTTTATGGAAATTTTACTAGTTCTCGTATTTTGGTGCTTATATGTCTGGGTTAAATCATGTGTGCTGAATGAATATAGTTCTCAAATCGAAAACACACGCTCCCATTAAAATGCACTAAAAAGGATAAAATAAACTTTTTTTTAGCTCCTACAGTCTATGTGTTCACGGTTTTATATTTTTATCTTTGTGGGGATCGGAGTAAAATCAACCAAAGGGTAAGTCCTGCATGTCGAAATAGTCGACTTAAAGGACAACCAAAGTCAATTGAATGTTTATTCTCAACTCAAAATATAGGGTTCGTTCAAATTCGTACATGATAATGTCGAATAACGAAGGAGAATGGATAGTTAGAGAAATTTTATTTCCCGTATAGAGTATATAGTAGAACAAATTGAGTGGAAACCATTCGAAGAACGTGAAAGAAAAATCTCCGCCTATGGTCGGCATGTAAGATCAAAGTGGTATATTATGTTCCTTTCGGTTTTTTCAGCTCATTCAACTGACATTGAAAACACTATAGATAATATTCCTCATTGCCCGGTGACTATAGTTGCTGTAAAACGAGTCATATATATTAGATCTCGGAATTCCGACTTCAGGTGTTTCTGGTGTTATAACCTTCAAAGTAATAGTTTTTCAATTAACTGACCCCAAAATTGAAAACTTGCAAATAATTTGATATCACGACCCTTTGAAATATTACGGATTAACATTTCAAAGAAGTAAAACAAACAGGGACCTAGAGATGGCAGTGGAGCAATTCAATGACATAGCCATCTTTGCGTTCAACGAAAATTGTCCCCTTATCACAAGGAATTCCACTAGGAACGTGCCCTGTGAAAAAAAATTTATAGCACCACTTGAGAGTGTGCCAGACTACAAAAAATCCTCTCTAAGAACAAACATCAAGCAATACACTTCTTTAAAAAGGAACAAGGATAGTTCATCACAATAGGACAAGAAACTATATAGAAATTCTTCAGGGTTTTCTTTCCTGGGGCACAAATAGTACAGACACCGGTTAGTGAGAGTGGACTGGAGGCTCTGAAAGAGGCTCTAGGGGAATTTGGACATTGGCGAAAGAAATGTGGTAACCTATGACAAAGTACAATGGATAATGAACTCATTTGAACCATTCAAAGCACCAGAACTGGACGGGATTTACCAAGTACTATTGCAGAAGGAAACGGACCTACTGCAGGGTATCTATACCAGATGAAAATGTATGGAGCAACACATAACTCAACACCATTCTACAGCGCGAGACTGGTACACATACGGGTCAAAGATGGAGAATGGTGCGGGAGCAGGGGTGTATTCTAGAAGCCCAAGTACTGAGTTCAGCTACTCATTGGGTGAATGATAACAATAGTAGAGGAATAGATCCACTTTCTCTCAGTCAGCCAGGCGCTACTGTGAGCTCTGGGTAGCAAGGAAGTGACATCCCAACTGGTGTGGACCTGCAAAGAGGAAATGACAACACTTGCAGAACAAAACCGCGTCAAGCTAATTTGGGTGCCAGGACATTAGGAGTTTGCAGGGAATGAAAAAGCCGAGGAAGTCTCTAGGAGAGGATCGCAAAACATACTGTAACGAACCTAGGCCGGACCTGTCGCCTCAGTCGTTGCCATCGACAACGATGATATCATCCCCGGAGATATTCGAGAACAATCCAGTCACGCCGCCGCAGATAACAACGGTCGATATTGGAAACAACTGGAACATGCTGGTTGCCAACTGCCAGAATTGGAAACATCGAGAATTCTGTAACGGAGATAAATAGGCAGCCCTCAAGAGGGAGTGGCAGTCTCAGTCTCGGCGAGTCGATAACATCGAACGATACAGTGGCGTAGCTAGTAATATGAATTAGTTGTAAATTTAAGTGTGAAATAAATTAGTAAAACCAAGATAAGTTTATTTACGTTACAATACCGAGTCCATGACAGACCCTCGGGGAACCGAAACGTACGGCACGAACGTCTGTAGAAAATTGGATCCAGGAAAAACACAAACGATACTGGAAAAACATACATTAAAACCGTGCCAGAAAAAAAAACAGCCGGCCTGTTAACCTCAACCAGGAAACAAATGAAAATTATAACGGGGCTCATGTCTAGACATATGCCAGTAAAAGAGCACCCTAATAAAATGGGACTGTTCACTGGTGACCTAACATGCAGACTATGCGGTAAGAAACCAAAAACAGTCAAGACAGTCAATCTTCGCAGAAGACAGTCAATCTTCAGGCAACCAATTGGTGAACCGAGACTATACAGCACACATCCAGTGAAGGACTTCTACAAACTTGTACTTGTATTTTTATTTTATTTTTCGATTGCTGAAAAACATATTTTTTCATCGAGAGTTTTTTTCCGAATATATTTGAGAACTGAAATATTTATTATTTATTCACTGGAATACGTTAATAATTTGAAATATTATTCCAAACCTGACTCAAATAAAAAAATTTGCAAAATGCCTCATTCAGACCTGGAACACAACAGCATTCTTCTAACCTTCTTTTTCATTTTGGGAACACAGTGTGGACTGGCGTTATTATTATGCGCGTTTTTTGGATGACCAAACTTTCTACAAATAACCAGTATTCAGTATTGGCCTAGCGGCCATCTCCAACAATCGGAATTTATTTCATTTTTTCACTGATATATGCAAAATGGCTGCAACGAAGTATCGAATTTATGGTAAGAATCGATTCAAAATTAGTATCTAGGGGTTCTTCGAAATTAATGATTTTTTTGGTAAATTTTAACAAATCAAGATGGTGGACGAAAATGAGATATAATTCAGGATTTATGACATCCAAGTCGGAATTGCGAGATCTAAGTCGAAATTCCAAGATCAAAGCGGAATTCCTAGATCTAAGTCGAAATAGATGTTCAAAACGCCTTCAACACGCAGCTTTGGAACAGAAAGGTATATCAACATATCTTATCAACATAATTTGAGACATTTTAGACAAAAGAAAAGAGGGGAGAAATGAAAGCCACGGCAGGAGTTCCACAGGGATCGGTCTTGGGACCGGTCCTCTGGAACATCCAGTTCGGCGGAGTGCTGCGTATAAAACTGCCAGAGGAAGCCGAAACCATCGGACTTGCAGACGATCTGGCGGCCCTCATAATGAAAGCCAAAGATGACACAGAACTGATGAGAAAAGCAAACAGGGCAATAAGACAAATCAATAGATGGATGGGAGAAAATAAACTCACACTGGCACCCCAAAAAAAAGAGACCATAATAATAGAAGGAAAACGGGAAAGACAACATATAACATTTACAGTCGGAGGCTTAAACATAACACCAAGCAAAACCATAAAATTCGCTGTAGTACACCCTGACGAATAACGAACTTTCGGGAAACACGTGGAAAAGACCGTGAAGAAGGCAGAGGGGAAAACAGAAAACCTCAAGAAGATCATGCCCGAAATATCAACAATCGTTCCTGCTTTGGCAGTCTCTTCGAGATTAACCCGTCAAGTTCAGTCATCACACCCCTTCGTGGTCACTTTGGAGACCTGCAGAACATCACTTTCCAAAGACTCGTTCATCCAACGAACAGCGAGGCTTTGGAACTCATTGCCTAGGGAGGTGTTCCCCGAGGCATACAACCTTCAGAAATTTAAGAAGAACACCAACTCCTACTCTTCCCTTGGTTCCCGATGTTCTCTGAACATTACAGGATATCCTCGGGAACAGAACATAAAAAAATAAATTATTACAGGGGCACAAATCTTGAAAAAAAAAAAATACTAGTAGGGGTGGAGCACAGCTTCCTGCTGTACGGTGCACCAGTATGGGCAGGGGCTATGCGAGTAAACAAATATAAATAAATTATTACAGGGGCACAAAGGAAAATCCTATTGAAAGTGGTCTCAGCATACACGTCCGCGTTAAACGTATCGTTACAAGTAATCACGGGAACAATACCAATAAAACTCAAAACAAACAGGCGGGATTACTAATTTCTGGTAAAAATATGTCCAAAACGATGAAAAAAGTGGTTGGATTTTTTTCAATTTTTTTTTTCAAAGTAGTTTTTACAAAAAAATGCCAAAGAAATACTCCTGATTGAACACTGCGAACACCGCGCCAAGATGTGACGTAACAAGTTCAGATCTATCGCCGATTGCTGAGAGCGCAAGATAATTACAGAGGTGCCAAGCGTTATTCAAAATATTTCTTCACAATGTGAGCAGGCCGAAAAAATGATGACAGCACTCGGTATACATGCATATCATCCAAGAATAACTAGATCAAGAGCAGCTATCAAATGATAAGTCTTCTTTTCAATATAACACATTAGTCTAATCAACAAGTTCAAAAACGTGTTAAATAGATATAAAGCTCCTAAAAATATGAGCGATAGCTCATTCGATTCAGAATGACGTCTAGAAAAATGTTTTTAAGGGTTTATTGGCACGTAAAAAATTGCGATTGTTATTAACAAAATAAGATTTAAAAAAGAAGGTATTTTGTTTTTCTAAAATAATGATATTTAAGGAATTATGAAAAAAGATCCTGAAAGAGGAGAACATTTCCAATAATAAAGTCCCGGAACTCTATCTCTATTATTTATAATTTTTTTAACTCTGAAAATAGGGCTCCACGAGGTCGTTACGGCATAGGCGCACCGTCTAAAAAGCCGTTATATCATCTAAAATATTTTTTTTATAGTATTAAATAACAATTAAAAAATTTGAATAAATCATGGTGTAATCTAGACACTTGAACGAAATTTTTTGTATTTTTTACAGCATTGTTACATATTATATGAGGATGAAATTACAGTCGTTCCATAATTTGTTAAGTTATAAATTGTTATAACTTTTGAACTATAAGGGATACGGTAGAGGACATTCAAGACATTTTCATGAAAGATTTATTTATCTTCAAAATGAATTCAAAATCGATTCTGTAACCATTGTTTATCAGTTGTTATAAGCATTTGTTTATGAAAAAATTAGATTTTTTTTATATTTTTCGAAATTTCATAGCTTATAACTTGTTAAATAATATAGATACAGCTACGGACTCAGAAACTTTTTTGTTCTATGATAAAATATCTTTCTAATTACGTATAAGTTGAACACCGAACTGTTCTGAGTAACTGCTAGACTAAATATCGCTCTGTCAGTTAAAACAGGATATAGGATCAGTTAGAAGAAATCTAACAAAGGAAAAAACCTTTACAAGAAACATTTGCTCGTTTTAACGGTTCAATTGGAATTAGTGATTCACTACAATATCCGAGAAAAAGAATGGGCTACTATAGATAAAATTCAAAACGTATTATGAGTTCATTTATATTACATTATCATTAAGTTAACTGATTAGTGAAATGTATGGAGTCATACAAATTAGTGACAGTTGAAATTATACTTCATGCTTAATAATTTAAAAATATATTGAAAAAAATATAAAAATTAGAAAATAAATTCAATTATTATTTTAGTAAATATTATTTAGTAAATAAATAATTAAACTTTAGCAGAATATTAATAAATCTAGTGATAATGAATGACAATGATCAATAGCAGAATGTAAATAAGGTATGTATAAATTTAAACTAGTATATTATTTAAACAAAAATCTATATTGCTATAATTTATACGTAATTAGAAAGATTTTTTATCATAGAACAAAAAAGTTCCTGAGTCCGTAGCTGTATCTATATTATTTAACAAGTTATAAGCTATGAAATTTCAAAAAATATAAAAAAATTAAATTTTTTATAAACAAATGTAAACAACTGATAAACAATGGTTACAGAATCGATTTTGAATTCATTTCAAAGATGAATAAATCTTTTATGAAAATTTTCGAATGTCCTTTACCTCATCTTTCATAGTTCAAAAGTTATAACAATTTATAACTTGACAAATCATGGAACGGCTGTAATTTCATTATCATATAATATGTAACAATGCTGTAAAAAATACAAAATTTTTATATTTGAGTTAATAAACAATGAAATTATTATAAAAAAAATATTTTTTTGTTAATTCATTGAAAAAGGTCAATGATAATTTTTAAGAATAAAATAATTTCTTAACTAATTATTTAAACAATTGAAATATAAAAAAAACGATTATAAACAATAAAAAATGTATTTAGAATTTTTTTTCCATCATAATTTTACCTATGCAATAAAATGGTGAAAAATTTTTTTTTTAAATCCAAAATAGTCTGTTTGTTTATAAAATTTTTAAAAATACGTAAAATTTTTTTACAATTTAATTAATACCTATATGAATGAAAAAGCAAAATAAGATATTACTAAAAAAAAAATTTTTTGATAACATTTTTTTGAAATTTCATTTTTTGTTCATTTAAAACAATTATAATTACAAAATAATAACTTTAATAAATTTTGTGCATTGCTTCATTGATACCTGAATGAAAAGAGTCCACGAAGCGAGAATTTTATAGACCAATTATTTAATATTATTGGAAATTTCCTCCTCTTTCAGGATCTTTTTTCATAATTCCTTAAATATCATTATTTTAGAATTATTAACGAAAAACGAAATACCTTTTTTTTGTAATCTTATTTTGTTAATAACAATCGCAATTTTTTACGTGCTAATAAACCCTTAAAAAACATTTTTCAAGACGTCATTCCGAATCGAATGAGCTATCGCTCATATTTTTAGGAGCTTTATATCTATTTAACACGTTTTTGAACTTGTTGATTAGACTACATGCTGATACAAGTTCTGTTTCATTCATAGGATGAAACAGAATAACATTTCCTCAAAATAGTGACACTGGCAACTTGCCGATTTCGGTGAGTGCCAGAAACTGCATCGTTGTCAAGCGTTATTCATAATTTTTCTTAACAATACGAGTAGGCCGGAAAAATAATTACACAGCACTCCGTATACATACATATTATTCAAGAATAACTAAATCAAGGACAGCTATCAAATACGAAGTCTCCATTCCAATATAAGACATGCTGACATAAGTTCTGATTAATTCCTAGGATGAGAGAAAATAACGTTTCCTCAGCAAGAAGTTTCGCAAACTAGTGAGACTGGCAATTCAGGAAAATGTCAAATCATTGGACTTATGACGTCAAAAGAAGCGGCAATAACGCTGTGTTCGAATGTCTCACTGAATTTGAGGGTTTTAAAGCAGCGTTTATCCGAATATTATACAATATCACTATATTTCAACTTCGAGCGCATATGAAGCAAATTTGTGAGTTTGTGATCTCGCCTATTCTAGAAAGATAATATATCTTTGAGAACCAAACAGCCGAGTGGCAAATGTGAAAAAGAAAGCAAGAGAACAGACTAGTACTGAATGGCAAAACAGATCGGACCGTGAAACTGGGAAAGGACTGTTGAAGAGCAGTGTCTAACATCAAATTGTTTTTGGAACGAAGTTCCTTATCGCGCGTTGCGAAAGGGGGCTAGACGGAATAAACTAAGACCAGAAGTTGTAACGACACTTTCTGCTATAGTTGTAAGCCGTGCGGCGTGCGCGTGTTTCTCTGTCTGTCTCTTTCTCTCCCTCTCTCATAGAAAGCAAGCCAGTTATTTTCGTTTCGTCTTTCTATTTCGCATTGAACAGTGTGGTGTCGCGATGGAGTTGCGATATATCACAACACAAATGATACGACCAATCTTGTAACACCAAATATGTCTGTCATTATGAACAATATTCAGGACTTGCACGTAAGACGTACAAGTGTTGCAGATTTATGTGCAGCAGAGTGTGTAATGGAAAACGCAATACCCTAATCATGGCAGTCATATATGTCTCACCAAATAACTAATTAATAGATATTCAGGAGTTCATTCATCGAGCACTGCTAGAGTATTCTAAAGATGTATCTCGAACGCTTAGCAGATACAACAGAAATTCAGATAAACTTCCACTCATTTTGGCCGGTGATTTTAACATCAACTTCAGTAATGAAAAATCAAAACCATTGCTACAGTTTCTAGAGGAAGAATTTGATTTAAGAATAAACAATAATCCAGCAGAATCAACAACAAAATATAATACTACCATCGATGCAGTTTTTTCAAGACATTTAGATAAAATAGAATCCCAAACATATGTTTCCTACTTCAGTTACCACAAGCCAATTATTACTAAAATTGAGCCTACTGATTAAGTTTATATTACATTGTATTTGGTAATAATAAAAAAAATATTCTTATAACTCAAAAAAAAATTATTACAATTCCTTCACTAATTAATCGGAAGGAACTTCGTTCCATCCGGGTGTCCCTTGACACCTCTCAAGTTTTTTTAGTTTCTATGGTAACGTTTGATTTTAAGTGTGATGTTTAATATATTGTAAAAAATATATAGAAAATATATTTATAACTCTATTCTGTACTTGAGTATTTCCTCAGTCAAAACCAAAAAGGACAATGGACTAGAAGATTGATGCCAAATATTGAGAAATGGATAGATTGTAAACACTAGAACTAGAATACTTTGTAACACAAGCCCCCCCGGGCAAAAAACCCTATAGGACGTCCAAAAAAAAATGGGAAAAAAAAAAAGGTTTTTGGAATTACGGGGGGAAAAACAGAACTCCCCCAAAACCCCTATATTCATATGAAACAGATGGACAAATATCAAAAAAACAACAAACACTGCCCTGGACTCCCCCCTTTAAACCAAAAACAAAAATTCGGGAAAAATTTTAAATTTCCCCGAGATTCAAGCCAAATTAAATATCTATGTGGAATTTGATTGAAAAAAAAAAATAAAATTGTAAAACTTTCCTTTTTTCGTAGAATGGATTTATTCGTAGGATTTTCAGAAGGGGAAAAAAAAAATCGTTTTTAACAAAAAAAATCAGGGACCCGCCCTTGGGGTGTTTAAATAAAATTTTTCCCCCCAGTAAAACATGGTTTTTAGAAATGGGAATGGTCCCTCTTTTAAATTAAAATAAAAAAAAAGAAAAAAAAAGAAATTTGGGTTGCCCCTTTTTTAGGGAAAAAAAGGTTTTAAAAAAAGGTCAATTCAAAAAATGTAGGGGAACTTGAGAAATCATCTTAAATTTTTTTTTTTTTCCCTTTTTGATGAGCGTGAACATTTTTTAAAAAAATTTTTAAAGGGAAAAGTCCCAAAAAATAACATAACAAAGGGGGAAATGAACTGGGGGTAATAGGGGGAAACCCCCGGGGGGCCATATTTTTTCCCTGTGTTTTTTTTTTTTAAAATACGACAACCCGGCCGCTAAAAAGTAAAACATTTGCATTTTTTTAATCGGGGATTATTTTATAGTTTATGGGAAATTTTTTTTTTTAAAACCGTTTGTTTTTTTTTTTTCTTTTTAAAAAACCCCGCGATACGGGGAAAAACGCATGGGGGGGCCCTTTGGGGGAAAAAAGGGGAAAATGTGGAATTGCCCTGAGCTCACCTGGGATTTTTAAAAGTTATAGAAAAAAAAAAACGTTTTTGAAAAGCCCGTATTTTTGGGGCCTCAGTGTAAAAAACCTTTGAACGTATAACCCCTTAAAAAATTCCAGTCACCCACCACAACAAATACTAAATTTTTGATTCACTCAAAACGGGGGGAGCAGAACGATTTTTTAAAAGACTAAATTTTTTTTTATTAAGAAAAAAATTTTAAAATTTTATTTTTAAAAATTTTTTGGAAGGGGGAAAAAAACCCGTTTTCCTTTTTTTAAAAGTCAGTGGCTTGTCACCCAAAGTTTAAAAGGGTTTGGTTTGTTTGATTAATAAAAGGTAGTAGTTATTTATTCAACTTTGCAATAGTTTACTTGTTTCCTTGCCAACATCCCGGGGGTAAGTACTATTCAGTAAAGGGAAAAAAAGGTAATTTTCTGGAAAAATTAAAAAGGGCCCAAAAATGGGATAAAAAATATTTTTTAAAAAGTTAAAAGGTAATATTAACGGGGGGGGCAAGGGTGGGAAAAATAAAAAATTAAAAATAAAATTTTTTTGGGGGGAATTAAAAAAAGCCCAATTTAAAGTTTTTTTCAAAAAAAAAAATGCTTTTAGGAGGGTTTGAAGGGTTTGTTCAACATTGAAAATAATCAAAGAGTTAAAGGGTTTTTATTGGGAAAAAAGCCTGATAATCCAAAAAAAAGTCATGAAATTAGATTATAAAAATGGAATTTTTTTAAAAAATTTAAAATGTATCTGAACAAGGAAAAAAAAAAATTTACACTGATGAACGTATTTGCACAGTTCTCATACACATTCTAAGACGTTTTCCGGGACCACCCGGTTTAAAATTGGTTTTTTTTTTCTAGCATTGAATTTTTAAATTTTAAAAAAAAAACATAAATTTTTTACCCCCAAAAACCCCCGGTCCATAAACCAAAAAAATCGTCCCCAAAACTTGGTTATGGATTTTAAAAACGTGATCACCGACCCCATAATCACGCCATATTGGAGCCGCCATCTTGAATATATGAATTTATATATATTCTCTATGTATATATATACAGTGTCACACATAAAGTTCGCAACATGGAATTTTTTTTTATTAAGAGGTATAATGAAAATTTTACTTCGCAGTTAGTTTGTGCTTGAAGAATGAGTAATAACCAGCCTCTTTCCTTTTGTCATGTGTCAAATTTGTAATTATTTTCGAAAATCATCAAAAAATCAGTTTATTTTTGGAAATTCTGGAAAATGCCAAAGAAAAAAGTTGCTCGGTTTCCAATTTTTCCAAATTTGGACTCTCCACTGTCACTTCGACTTGTTTCCAATTTTTTTAATTTTTCGAATCATTCGCTCTACCGATTCGAACGAAACATGATTCAAATTTCATAATTTTGATGAAAACGAGACTTCAATATCATATCTTGCCCAGAGAATACTCACATTGGCCTGTTACCAGAAAAAAATGAATACACCTCCAGAAATTCGTCTTTGTTGTTGCAAACTTCATCTAGGTTTTTCATTTCATTGTGAAACTGATTTGGATTTTCAATGTATGAACGTTAATATGTCAGTAATCGAATAAACGAATTTCTCTTTATTCTTATTACACTCGTATTCCTTTTTTTGATAGATTTTTATCCAGATTGATTATTTTTCTGACCAATGATTCAGTTACAAACAAACCCGAAATATCATACTTTTCTGTAAACTAAACAATGACCTACAGTTTCATAACTATTCAAAAGACTTTCGTTCTAGCAATTTGTACTGAACATGATATAAAATTTGATAAGGCAGTGATTAGTTGGTAAGTAAGAACTTGTCAAAGTATTTGATTTTTACAAAGTATTCATGAAAATAGACAACTTGTCGAAGTATCAATTTTATTAAAACACACACATACCAATTTTGAATGAAATATTATCATAATCAGAAAATTCTTCCTTCATCTTGGTGCCGCCATCTCAAATTTATAAATTTTGACAAAAAATTCATAATATCCGACCCCAAAAACCCCCACATACCAATTTTGAATCGAATCGGACCATAATCACAAAACTCGTCCGCCAAAAACTACGTCTCGTGTTTCGCCTATACCAAATAATTTGGTACGCCTATGGAATTTCTATTAATAGCCACAGTTAGACAATGGTTCGGGCATCTTCGAGAAAAATTGGTCGTTAGGTAGGGGAAGGCCAAAGTGGTCGTTTCAATACTGGACGAGCTCTAGTACCATACGAAACAACTCCTTTAGGCACTGTGCCGTCAGTTGTAAGCGGCGCAGGTAAAAGAAACTTTCCATCGATGGAAGAGATATTTCGACAAAATATTCTTGAACGGCATTTCTCAAGTTGATAGATCATTGGAAAATATTCAAGTAAGACCTACTGCCGTACAAAAATAACGGTAATGAAAGCCAGGAAAAAGAATCCGCAAATTTTGACCCCCAATATAGGTGATTTATCACTGTACAGCGTTTGTATATTCAGATTTTTATTACTGCGTAGATTCAATTTGTAGCAACGACGTAAAAATTTGCCGGTACAGGGTGAGAAGTCCCGCACGCAAACTCCTACTTAGACCTGTATGATTCAAGACCATTGCAGAATGTACGGCATCGATTCTACAATATTATTTAACACATAAAATAATTTTCAGAAACTATGCCTCTAAAAATTAGGGTTAATATAACATAAATAAAAAATTACCAGCATTTGGGGGGTTAACTCTTATATTTTTGGAAGAAAGATCATAAATAAATTCCTGTACGGCAACCGGTTATTGGACATAATATAACCTAATATTATTATTTTACGTAATAGCCGGAATGGAATTAAATAAACATATGATTTAAAAAAAAAAACCGAAATTTATAAGATTTTTGAATTGCACTGTGATTTATCACAGCAGTAATTCTTAGAATATTATTGTTTTTTTCTATTTTTCAAACATATCGAAACAAAACAAAAATGATGCCGTACATTTTCAATTTGAAGATTTCTCACAGCTGATAAGATTGTGTATTATGTTTTTACGGAATGTTAGGGTCATTAATTATTGACATTCACAAATTTTTATTGGCAATATAAAATAATGATTGTAAATCACAATGCCGTTCATATAAGATGGAACATTAGTTAAAATATACGAAATTTGAGCTTCAACTATCTGCTTTTTCTCATTTCAATGTACATTATTCTACTGAACCTTACAATGTTTGTATTTTCCGTTTTTTACTTTGACGTTTTTTTTTAATTCCCCCATTTTAATCTCAATCTCAATAAGAATTTTTCCATAGATTCTGTTGAATAAATCAAAGATTCAGGATATCAGAGGATATTGTGCGTGAAAATTGAGGACAAGTAGAAAATTGAATTAATATATTTCACACATCTGTTACAAAAAAAATACTAAACTAAACTGTACTATAGGGTTGTTGATCAAACACTCGAATAAAAATACATAAATATTTAAATATTTCATAAGAATTTACCAAAAAAATATTCTGTAAATAACTACAAAAGAGTTTTTATAACTTTCGTTAACTTTTATAAACATTTATTACTGCAAATAAAATTTAGTTTTTATTAATTATAATTATATCTTGTGAAAGTAAGAGAACAAAGTAACAAAATATAATTCTTAGGTAAAAAACAAATTTAACTTCATTCTTCATCAGAACTTTCCCTATCGCATTCAGATTCCGTAGTATCTGATAACAATTTTCCCTATTTTTTTGTTTTTGGGACGAGACATTCAGATGATGAGAGAAGGAGAGAAGAGGCTGTCAAGAGTTTTTGACATTTGAATTGATATATATTTTTGAGTTGAAGTATTTGCGTTATTAAAGTTCTCTCGGTACGTAACAGCTATTTCTTGAAACCCCAATAAGCCTTCCTGAGAGATATTGGTTCCGAATATTTCCAACATAAATCAGAAGTGGTCAAGAGTAGCAGTTCCAGAGAAGCAGAGCAGAACGCTGAATAGAAAAAGGAAATATATTAGACGAAAAAAGTGACAATGGACGTGGAAGCAGATACTGTCACAGGTTCAGATCAAATGAATTTGATGCAAAAATTCATGGAAAGGATGCAGATGATGGAACAATCAAGACTTGCCAGTGAAGAGAAATTCCTCAAGTTATTGGAGAAGCAAACACAAACCCAGGTTCAAACTCAGTTTCAGGTAATGCCCGATTTCAGTCACAGCATCGAGAACTTTGATGGCGAGAGTCTGGGGAAGAAGGCAATGGACTGGTTGAAAACGGTGGAATGTACAGCTTTGCTTCATGAATGGCCTGAAGAATTCAAACTTGAGACAGCCAAAATTCATTTGGTTGGGACAGCGAAGAAATGGTATATTGAAAAGGCCGCGGAAATTAGTACTTTTAGCGACTTCAAAAGTAGATTTACTAAAACATTTGACTTGAAAATCAGCAAAGATGAACTTTGGGAGAAAATGAAAAAGAGAATACAGGGTAAGTCAGGAATCTGCTGCGTCTTATTATCATGAGAAAGTAATGATTTGCCAAAAATCATAGGAATGAGTTTGAAGAATCTAAAGAACAAATTTAGATTGGTTTAGCTAATAAAGACATCATACCAGGTCTCATTGCTGCAAAAATCGATAAATTTGATGATCTTCTACATGAAATCATACGATTCGAAAGAATTTATAGTAAATCTAATATAAGTAAAAGTCAATCATATCAAAAGTTTGGCCAATTTCAAGCTCGTTCTTCTCATATGTCAGGAAAGAAGTTGAATTGTACAGATGGACAATCTGTTGAGCATGAACGAATGAATTTATCAGATATACCTTCAACAAGTGGATCGGAATTGTCAGTGAATCCAGAGCAGCATAGAGTTGAGAAGAGACACTGTTTTTATTGTAAAGCAGTAGGGCATCTGAAAGTTGATTGCCCAAAACGTCGCTCTAAAACTGTTGTAACCAGTGATCCATCTCCGCAACCTATCTCCGACAAAACTCAATCGTTGGTTCATGGATTGAATGATGAGGATGATTCCATTTCGAAGTTCATGAGACAGATTTGTTTGAACGATATTTTGAATGTTACAGCTTTCATTGATCCAGGAAGTGCTGTATGCACAATAAAAAGAGCATGTATTGACAACAACAGTCTGAAGACTCATTCAGTGAATCAGAAGTTATATGGCTTTGGAGATAATCTTCCAGTTTGCAGTACTCAGGCAGTCAACATCAAAATTGGCTTGGATGAAGTAGAAGAAGAAGTTGAAGCATTAGTAGTGCCGGATAATGTGCAACCACTAGATCTAGTAATCGGAAGAACATTCACGGAATTGCCGGGATTAGCGTATGTTCGTGTTGGGGACAGTCTACATTTTGGATACAAAAATGAAGAGAGAGTTGGTCATCTGCCAATTGTGACACAAGCTGAATTTGAGCTGAAAGAGAATGATCGCATAGGAGAAATCAGAGGTAACATCGAGAATATAGAAAATGAGGAACACTCAGGTGAGAGAGAACCCATTACTATGAATTTATTGAAATTTGATGATTCTGTAGATATTTACGATCGGGAAAAACTCTTGAATTTGCTCAATGAATTCAGACATTGTTTTGCTTTGAATATACACAAACTCGATTGTACAGACCTTATGACAGTCAATATTCCAGATAACAATAACCCATTCAGATTGAAACCGTACAGATGTAATTTCGAAAACCGTAAAATTATAAATGATATTGTGGAAGAATGGCGGGAATGCGGAATAGTAAGGGATACAAATTCTTCGTATGCATCTCCTGTGTTATTAGTACCAAAAAGTTCCGGGGAAAAGAGACTGGTGATTGATTTTAGAAAATTGAATAGTCAAACCCAAATTAAAATTTTTCCCATACCACAACTGTTTTGAAATTTTAACTGGTTCAAAAATATTCTGTACATTAGATCTGATGTCAGGATATCTGCAGATCCCTCTAGATGAAGAATCGAAAAAGAAAACTGCTTTTATTTATCCTGATGGCACGGCAGAATGCCAAAGACTTTGCTTTGGTTTGGTAAATGCCCCATTTGAATTTTCAAAATTGATATCATTGGTATTAGGACCATTGAAAAATACAGTGGCAGTGTCATATTTGGATGATATTCTCATTGGTGCTACAGACTGGACAGATATGCTGACAAAGTTAAGGAAAGTATTTATTGAATTTTCACGGGCAAAGTAAACCTTCAAGTTAAGTAAATGTGAATTTGGAAAAAAAAGCGTGATGTTTTTAGGATTTCAATTAACCTCAGATGGGTTATTTCCAGGTCCTTTAAAGCTGAGGGCAATTGAGGAGTTTCCAATTCCAAAAAACAAGCACGAAGTGAGGAGATTCCTTGGTCTGACAGGTGTTTTCAGGAGATTTGTTAAAAATTATGCAGAAATCGCTAGACCAATATCAGATTTGACAAAAAGTAATGTGAATTTTGTTTGGGGAGAAAAGCAGCAGGCAGAGTTTTGTAGGCTTGAGTACTGTCTGCAAAAAGCACCAGTGTTGCAGTTATATAACCCGAAGGCAAAAACAGAACTTCACTGTGATGCTTCATCTATGGGAGTAGCAGGTTTATTGTTACAGGAAGGAATAGATGGTAAAATGCATTTAGTATATTGTGTCTCAAAGAAAACAAATGATACTGAAAAATTGTATCACTCTTCACGACTTGAACTCTTAGCTATTGTTTGGTGTTGTGAGAGATTGAGATCAATGTTATTGGGCATTAAATTTACAATCGTGAGTGATTGTCAAGCACTCGTTTTTCTGAATGCTAAGAAAACGATCATACCACAAATTGCACGATGTTGTACAACTCTGTCTGAGTATGATTTTGAGATAAAACATAGACCAGGAGAAAAAATGGCTCATGTGGATAGTCTGAGCAGAGCAGTAGTGGAGGAGGCAAACCACGAGGCAATGATTGAGGAAGTGAATGAAAGGAGGTTGAATATGTTCACTATAATTTCAGAGGAAGACAGAATTTAAATGATTCAAGTGCAGATGAAAAACTGAAAAAATTGTGAAATTTTGAAAAAAAAAAAAAAAAAATGATTAAAGATTATGAGATAGATTCAGGAAGAATATATAAAAAAGTGAAAGTCAATGGGGAGTATAAATGGCTCTATGTAATTCCAGATTCCATGAGAAAAGCTACAGTTGTGAAATTTCATGATCAAATGGGCCACTGGTCATTGGATAGAACAGTTTCTAGCATACTGAGGAAATTTTGGTTTAGAGGTTTGAGAAGATATGTGAGAAAACACATTCAAGGTTGTTTTGAATGTCTTTTAGCGAAAGTTCCAGGAGGAAAGAAACCAGGTAAACTCTGCAGTCCGCAAATGCCTGAGAGACCTATGGTAAAACTTCATTTGGATCATCTAGGACCTTTTCCAAAAAGCAACTCTGGAAAAATGTATATTTTAGTTGTGGTTGATGCATTTTCCAGGTTTGTTAAACTATTTTCAACAAGGAGTACAACTGCCACAGAAACTGTAACACAAATGGAATCCTTCATAAATAATTACGGTACCCCAAAGACTATTATAAGTGATCAGGGAACAGCTTTCACTGGCGACAATTTCGAAACTTTTTGCAGGAAGTATGATATTGAACATAAGCTGATTGCTGCAAAATTTCCACAGAACAATGGAATGGCAGAGATAGGAATGAAATCTATCGTTCCATTAGTAGTAACTTCATTGGATTTTAGGAACGATAAATGGGACAAAACTATTCCTTCTGTGGAGAGGAAAATGAATTCATCTATCAATAAAACAACTGGAATAATACCATTCGAATGTTTGTATGGATACTAGCCAACTTTCGAAGGAGCAGCTATGGCGAATTTTGTAGAAAGAAAAGAGGATATTCGGACACATGAAAAAATAAGGAATGAAGCCAAAGAAAAAGTTCGTAGAATGCAGGAGAAGACAAAAATTTACTATGATAAGAAAAGATATGATGGAGTTGAATACAATATTGGGGATATTGTAGCTATAAAAGCGAGTCCAAAAGCTACAGGTGAACCAACGAAAACACAATTGAAATATCGTGGTCCGTTCACAGTCATTGCAAATAGGAAGAAGATTATTAGGGCGAGTCAAAAAAGACGATTAAAATTGGTATTTACAAATTGGAGAAACTGAATAAAGAAGATGGTGGGAATTGTAAAGTTAGAATTGCACATATCTCGCAGATGAAAATTTATAGGAATCATGATGAAGAAGATAATTCGGACGAAGAACAAACAGGAGAAACCGAAATTTCAGACATTGAGGTTGACGAAAAATCGGGTATTACTGAAACTGTTTTATCTGGGAAAAGTTCTGATGCTTCAGATAATGAAACCTTGAATGATGAAGAATGGTTCCCAAGTAGTGATGATGAAATGGATGGAGTTATTGAGAAGAAGGAGAGACCAAAACGAAATGTGAAGAAACCAGTTAGATTCGACGACTATGTTTGAGGACAAACATAAGACAGGATGACCGAATGATAACAATTTTCCCTGGGCCCTGTATACTGTTTTTTTGTTTTTGGGACGAGACATTCAGATAATGAGAGAAGGAGAGAAGAGGCTGTCAAGAGTTTTTGACATTTGAATTGATATATATTTTTGAGTTGAAGTATTTGCGTTATTAAAGTTTTCTCGGTACGTAACAGCTATTTCTTGAAACCCCAATAAGCCTTCCTGAGAGATATTGGTTCCGAATATTTCCAACATATCTGCATCTGAATTGGGCTCATTTCTGCATTCTGAAACATATTATTTTATTATCAAAATAATAGGGAAAGTTATATTTTAATTACTACGGACAAGTTAAACAAAAATTTTCTGTAGAATTTTCCAAAAAATAAATAAAAATTTAGTAAAAATAAATATTTATCACTTTCTATTCATTTCAAGAAACAATAGTTTTTTTACCGAAATACTTAAGGATTCGAAAATTATCCGCAACCCTCGAGAAGATGCGCACATCGGACAATTATCCGCCAATCGGCAACACTGAAATGATGTAGCCAGAAAGTGTAGAGAGAGATACAAATTGTACTGACACCGACAGCCACATGTATATGTGTTCCTATGAGCACCTGCGGAGGCTCTCCCGTCCAGCGTCCTGAGTAAAGAGCGTTTTCACACACACCAGCAAAACCGGTGCCGGTGCCGTGCCGGTGCTGGTACCGGTTCCGGAGTGGACAACAGCGTATTTCACACAGCCCGGCATATCGGTGCCGTTATCTGTGTTAGTATACGTTGAACAGGGCGGGAATAAGAGCGTTTTCACACACACCGGCAAAACCGGTGCCGGTGCCGTGCCGGTGCTGGTACCGGTTCCGGACCGGACAACAGCGTATTTCACACAGCCCGGCATATCGGTGCCGTTATCTGTGTTAGTATACGTTGAACAGTGCAGGAATAAGAGCGTTTTCACACACACCAGCAAAACCGGTGCCGGTGCCGTGCCGGTGCTGGTACCGGTTCCGGACCGGACAACAGCGTATTTCACACAGCCCGGCATATCGTTGCCGTTATCTGTGTTAGTATACGTTGAACAGTGCAGGAATAAAAATGTGTGCTGTTACTGCTGTCAACAGACGTTCCTTTTTTTCCATTTGTTGAAAAGCTTCCTCTCAGAACGCATATACTTCCTTCCATGCCTTATCTTTTTCAATTTTGTTTTTGAAGCAATCTGCAGTCTTGTCCCACAAACAAGGCTTACTTTCTACGGCTTCAATGAGGGTTACAACATCGTATTTGAATAATTTACTCATTTTTGGTTTACAAATGTACGATCAAATATAAAATACTCTGTCGCTATGGAGACAACAACGATACTAAGCGATATAAACAAAATACGCCTCAAAATACTCTCCGTTACAGGTGTGTGTGGACAAACGTACATAAGAAATCACAGCAACCGACAAATCAGGGACCGATCCGTCTTCCGATTGTCGAGATCCCCGCCGGCTGCATGAATCAGAATCGGCGGCTGTACCGGCAAATAGGTCGGACCGGGCTATGTGTGAAAATTATGATTTGATTACATTGCATTTGGTGCCGGTACCGGCACCGGTTTTGCCGGTGTGTGTGAAAACGCTCTAAAGATGTGTGCTGTTACTGCTCTCAACAGACGTTATCTTCTAGGGTTATTGTATCTTAGGAGAAAATTCCGAAAAAGCAAATATAAAAGACAACACTGGGTACATCCCCTGTTGACTGTGAGAAGGTTCCTTTCACACGCTCTATGAAAAACTAAGGGGGGATGTCTTCAAATTCTTCAATTACTTCAGAATGAGTACAGATATATTTGATTTTCTGGTGGAAAAACTAGACAATAACATTAAGCATCAGGATACTCCAATGAGAGCATGTATTCCTCCCTACAAATGTACGATCAAATATAAAATACTCTGTCGCTATGGAGACAACAACGATACTAAGCGATATAAACAAAATACGCATCAAAATACTCTCCGTTACCGACATGTCAGAACAGGTGTGTGTGGACAAACGTACATAAGAAATCACAGCAACCGACAAATCAGAGACCGATCCGTTCTCCGAGTGTCGAGATCCCCGCCGGCTGCATAAATCAGAATCGGCGGCCGTACCGGCAAATAGGTCGGACCGGGCTATGTGTGAAAATTATGATTTGATTACATTGCATTCGGTGCCGGCACCGTCACCGGCCGGTGCCGTGCCGGTGCTGGTACCGGTTCCGGACCGTACAACAGCGTATTTCACACAGCCCGGCATATCGGTTCCGTTATCTGTGTTAGTATACGTTGAACAGTGCAGGAATAAAGATGTGTGCTGTTACTGCTGTCTTCTAGGGTTATTGTATCTTAGGAGAAAATTCCGAAAATATTCCTCTAAGAACGCTTATACTTCCTTCCATGCCTTATCTTTTTCAATTTTATTTTTGAAGCAATCTGCAGTCTTGTCCCACAAACAAGGCTTACTTTCTACGGCTTCAATGAGGGTTACAACATCGTATTCGAATAATTTACACATTTTTGGTTTACAAATGTACGATCAAATATAAAATACTCTGTCGCTATGGAGACAACAACGATACTAAGCGATATAAACAAAATACGCATCAAAATACTCTCCGTTACCGACATGTCAGAACAGGTGTGTGTGGACAAACGTACATAAGAAATCACAGCAACCGACAAATCAGAGACCGATCCGTCCTCCGATTGTCGAGATCCCCGCCGGCTGCATAAATCAGAATCGGCGGCCGTACCGGCAAATAGGTCGGACCGGGCTATGTGTGAAAATTATGATTTGATTACATTGCATTCGGTGCCGGTGCCGTGCCGGTGCTGGTACCGGTTCTGGACCGTACAACAGCGTATTTCACACAGCCCGGCATATCGGTGCCGTTATCTGTGTTAGTATACGTTGAACAGTGCAGGAATAAAGATGTGTGCTGTTACTGCTGTCTTCTAGGGTTATCGTATCTTGGGAGAAAATTCCGAAAAGCTTCCTCTAAGAACGCATATACTTCCTTCCATGCCTTATCTTTTTCAATTTTGTTTTTGAAGCACTCTGCAGCCTTGTCCCACAAACAAGGCTTACTTTCTACGGCTTCAATGAGGGTTACAACATCGTATTTGAATAATTTACTCATTTTTAGTTTACAAATGTACGATCAAATATAAAATACTCTGTCGCTATGGAGACAACAGCGATACTAAGCGATATAAACAAAATACGCATCAAAATACTCTCCGTTACCGACATGTCAGAACAGGTGTGTGTGGACAAACGTACATAAGAAATCACAGCAACCGACAAATCAGAGACCGATCCGTCTTTCGATTGTCGAGATCCCCGCCGGCTGCATAAATCAGAATCGGCGGCCGTACCGGCAAATAGGTCGGACCGGGCTATGTGTGAAAATTATGATTTGATTACATTGCATTCGGTGCCAGTTTTGCCGGTGTGTGTGAAAACGCTCTTAAGGGTTTCCCCCAGGGTTTCTCACCTCTGTACCAAAAAATGAGTACGGCGTTGCTAAAACTTGATCTAAGTGATACTAGAAATTGAATCATACAAACAGTGTACTGTAAAAATAATAACTTTTTAAAAAAATTGAACCGACGAAATACGGAACTGAAAAGAAAAAATAAAATAAACCTTATCTCAGTAACTAAGCTCCTAAACTAATGTGAGTAACTAATTTTGAGTCGGCGCCAAACGAACAATCAACGAAGATCATTGAATTACTTCAAAAAAATTCTAAGAATGTCACCGCGCAACTCGATGCCATCATTTTACGCCTTACCTAAATCTTTTGCTTTTTTGTTTGGCGCCGACTCAAAATTAGTTACTTGCATTGGTTCAGGAGCTAAGTTATTGAGACTAAGCAGGTTTATTTTATTTTTTACTTTTCAGTTCCGTATTTCGTCGGTTCAATTTTTTGTTAAAAAGTTATTATTTTTCAATTTTATGTGGCTAAAAAAGAATCATCCAAATAGGATAACCCAGTACAAAGTTATGCCTGATAGAAACGGTTAATGGACCAAAATTCAGAGGGTGAACGATCGTTAATGGGCCCAAAATTTAGAGGGTGAACGATCGATATCCTCCATTTTGCTACCCTTAGAGGTTGCATTGTTTTTCAATTTGAAATGGGACCAACTTTGAAGTACACCATATCCATTGAAAAAAAAATTATCATCGAAATCGGACTACTCTATGGAAAGATATGCGTGGTATGTTGGCTGAAATCTACTAATTACTACCTACTTATTTTTCATCACTTCCAAAATACTTACTTACCTTACTTACTTACTTCAACTATTTATTGTTATATAATATAAATTATTTTTGGAAAGTTCTGGTTAGTTGATTTCATCACTTTGTATATAATTCCATCCTTCCATAGAATGTAACATAGAGAAACTAAAAATAAAGAGAGTTGTCAAACCTGCAGTAAAAGTTGGCACCACGTTTAGACAGTGGCGACATATCTCGCAACTGGCCGAACTAAGTTAGTGCAGTTGGTAAAACATATTTATCTTCAGTTACCGATTGAGATAGGGCGGGTTTTTTAAATGTGTTACTTTCATATGATTGATATGGTATATATTTTATAAGTGATCGATTTGCCATTCCTGTATTTCATATGAATGGTTGTATCATATGAAATACAGGAATGGCAAATCGATCACTAATAAAAAATATATACAGTAATCGATTCGAAGAATCTGTTAGTTCGTTCGTGGTTAAAATAAAGTTTCAAAATAGATCTTTGTTTCATGATATCAAGAAAAAATTAAAGTTCCTATAAAACAAAAATAATAAGTTGAACACTATAAAAATGCATTTTATTGTATTAGGACAAGGACAACTACAGACAAAACAATAGTAAAACTCTGAAAAACAACAAAATTGAAAATATTCTTCAGTCTTATCATCAAATGAACCAAAATAAAAACAAATTACATTTACAACAAACCTTCATAATTTTGTTCATTTATTAGCACAAAGGAGAACGAGTAGGTATAACAAATACTCCAGTTTGATGATGATCTCCGTACTTCCTCAAATGGTGATAGGAAATGGAAACTGATAGACGGAAATAAGTATCAGTTTGTGAAAACATTTCTGCAACTGATGTATGGAAATAAGTATCAGCTTGTGAAAAGCAGCTCATATTTTACCTTGTAAAAGATATTTCCAGGAATTTCAGCGTCAACTCGAATAACAAAACATTCTATTTTCGACGTTGGGTTCCTAATTCAAGTCCATAGTATAATTTCATAATTTCTGTCATTAATTTTTCGATGGCAATAACAGTAGAAGAATTATTCTGAAATTATTTTCTGACAAATGTCGAAATTGGAAAATTATCATGTCATCAGTCGTCTGTGGATTGCGGACAGCGCCTCCATGCGCGACTGGCCGTACCAAAAACTTTGTGGTCAAGATCGCCAATGTTTCAAACAGTCTCTTTATTTTGAATTTGTCTATGGAATGTAATTATTATTGTGACGGATGTAGGAGGATCTGTCAATGTCAACTACATATGTGTGCCACTGTTCACAAGTGAAAAATCAATCATCCTCTAATTTTCTACCCATAGGGGTGGATCATTTCATTTCAAATTGGAATATGATCAACAATGAGGTAAACCCTATCTGATAAGAAAAAAATCATCCAAATCGAAGATCCCAGTACAATGTTATGCCTGATAGAATCGGTTAACGGACCAGAATTCAGAGGGTGAGTGATCAATATCCTTCATTTTGCTACCCTTAGGGCTGGATTTCATTTCTGAAATTCAAATGGGACCAACTTCGAAGTACACTCTATCCACTGAGGAAAGAATTATCGGAATCGGACGTCTCAGTAAAAAGTTATGCGTGATCATACATAAAAAAATGCTGGAAAAAAAATTAAATATACGCGTCGACTAGAGAACCTCCTCCTCTTTGGTTTCGTCGGTTAATAAATGACCTTTATGAAGAGGAAAAGAGTTGCAAGAATAAAATAAATGTTTGAGTGACAAAATACCTACTTTTCCACTCATATAAAACCTTTTTTTGTACGTCATATAGTTTTTATTGATTATTGTTATACTTACTAATAAAATATGTTAATGCCGTACAAAAAATTGACCGTAAAATTACCCTTTTTAGAGGGAAATACATTTGCCTGAGGCAGCTACATGTTCCATAAAAAATGTACGGCATAGCACAAAATCGTTTCATAAAATAGTATTCAGATCATTGAATTTGGTGTTGTATCAAATCGCCCCAAGTATACTAGTTAGGGGTAGGGGGTTGCGTGCGTGGCGTCTCACTCCTGTACCGGCAAATATGTACGTCGTTGCTAAAAATTTAATCTACGTAGTTATAGAAATCTATATATACAAACGACGTACAGTGGTAAATCACCTATATTGGGGGCAAAAATTTGCGGAAAATATTTTGTTTTACTGGCTTCAGTAACGTAATTTTTGTACGGCAGTAGGTCCTACTTGATTATATTTCAATGATCTATCAACTTGAGAAATGCCGTTCAAGAATATTTTGTCTTCCCTCGATGGAAAGTTTCTTCTACCTGCGTACTCACCTGCACCGCTCACAACTGACGGTACAGTGCCTAAAGGAGTTGTTCCGTATGGTACTATAATTCTGAATATAATTTATGCTGGGTCACATGACCCCCCAGAAATTGGCCTAGGCTTGCAGTCTATTAGTTTATCTAGCATGACATATTACAATGTGTATGATCTCTTAAATCAAATACAATTAGTTCTGATGATATATGACTGATTGATTCGATCAGGTGCTCTACAATCAGGGACTTTTCCAGAAATATTGAAGTGTACTAGAGTCTCACCAATCCTTAAGGTGCTAATCTTACTGATTACTGTAAGCTCAGACCGATGAGAATCTTACCAGCGTTGTTTGATACACTCGAATCAATCATGAAAAAACAAATAATATCCTCCTTATATTTTCTGTAATAATATCATTCAGGCAACACAGTCCGTTTTCAGCAATCAATACAGCAACACTACTGCCTTAGCTCGTGTAACTTATGATATCCTGATTGCTACAGATCTGAATAAGTCACAATACTTATTCTTTTAGACCATGGAAAGAATTCCAGTGCGTTAGATCAGCAACGATTTCATGTAACTTTTCAAACGAAAGGCAAAAGGACGGAAAATAGGTACTTGGCCAAAGAGAGAAAAAGAGACTATGCTATGCTATGCTGGGCTCATTTTCGTTCTCATGCACGTGTTTCAAAAAATAGGTATAGATATTCTACAGGGTGACCAAGGGGTGCGTGCAAGCTCCATAACTTTTTTCTATCATAGTTATCTACTTGTTTTTTTAACGATAGGTCCGACAATAAAGCACATTCTAAAAAAAATCTATTCATACAGTGACCGGCAGAAAGTAAGCATCATATGAAAAATTTGTTCATTAAATTTTTTTGAAAATATCGGTACGTGCAATCGCTTCTGCATCAAAAGAAATCCCAAAAGACGTTGTACAGTACAGTTCGTCTTTTCGTGTTTGGCGGGAAATTTGAAAAAAACAAAAAATATGTTTCAAAACACACTTATTTAAAGAAATATCGAAAAATGTTATTGTGAAAAGTTGTTCAGAACGAGATTTTAATGCTATGTACAAGTTTTGGAAAAAAATAATTTCTTGCCATAAAAAATAGATTTCTGACAAATAAACTCATTAGTAAAGCCAACAGTAATATTTAAAATAATATTTTGTGAAGATTCGCAAGCTATTTCTTATTTATTCGGAGAAAATTTTAAATCTGTGAATCTGTGTTCCGCTGCTTCATAAGAGGTCACTGAAATATCTTCAGGACATTATAATCACGATAGTGTTTATTATTAATAAAGTAAAGTATCTACACAATTTTAATTTGAACTTTTCAGTAGAACAAATAATTGATTTAATTTTTGACATAACTTAAAAAAAATTTAGTTTATATTTTCAAACACTTTATAATAAAATTAGAAGCTGAAATAATTATAAACCAAACAATTGAATACATACTCGGAACTTTGTAATTGTCCATTACTCGACATGTCTACTCTGACGTTCAATACATGTAGTTGTTCGGTATTTCATTTCTCTGGACATATTCTGCACATTTGTCGTTAATGTTATTAATACATTGTCGTATTACTTCTTCCAAATGGTCGATATCATGAAATTGCAGATGTTCATTAACCTTACTTCTAAGGTCCCACCCATAAAAAGAAATCCAAGGGCGCCAAATCTGGGGATCTTGCAGGCCACGGGTTTTCTGAATATCGTCCTATCCATTTACGAGGCAAGTGCTCGTTTAGCCACGCTCCGATTTCAAGGGTACTATGTATTGACGCTCCGTCTTTTCGGAAAAAATATAATTTCTCCTTTGCAGCGGTAATCCATGTAAGAAATAAAAAAAATCATTATTTAAAAACTCTAAAAAAATTTGTGATTTAAGGTTGCCCTAAAAAAGTGAGGCCCAACGATCTGCGTATCTAATATGCCGCACCAAACAATAATTTTGAAGGAAAATTGACTTTTTGCAGTTGCTGGAAAGTATCGATTGATGTAAAAGTCGCCTCATCAGTAAATAAAAATTTTGTAGGAAAATTTTGGTATTCTTCAATTATTTATTATTCTTCAAACTTCTTCTTATGGATTTTTCTGGTATACCAGTTTGTTCCTGCCTCTCCGATAGTGCCATCTGTGGATTTTCTGTGACTGATGACAAAACATCAAAAGTACCTTCTTCATTAGTGACGGGCTTACTATGTGGAATTTTGTAACGATTTTCTACACTGTATGTAGCTTTAAATTTGTTTAAAATACGCAACACAGTAGATTCATGGATATTCTTATTTAGATATCAAGCATTGAATATATCTGCTGCTTCTCTGGAATTAGGAAAACGCTCGCCACATATTAAGACGAGCTCAATTTTTTCTTGCAAACTCAGCTTTTCTTGGGGCATCTCTAATTATTGTTAACGCACAACAAAATGTGAAATAACTTTTACAATGAAAAAAACTATACAAGAAAGACGATAAAAAATACTTGGATAAATAAAAACCCTACTAAATCGTTTGACAACTATTTATAACATATTAGCATTATTAGTCAATTGTTTCATGGCCTCTTCGAAAATGAGGAAATCTGTCAATGCACGCATCAACAATGATAATATTGTAGGTATGTATGATTCCAACAATTTGCCAAAAATCAATGAATTTTTTGTTCGAATAAAAAATTCAAATTAAAATCATGTAGATACAAGGTCCTTTATTAATAATAAACAGTATCGGGATTATAATGTCATGGATATATTTCAGTGACCTCTTATCTGAACATATGGCAAATTCACAGATTTCCAATTTTCTCCAAATAAAATAGAAATAGCTTGCGAATCTTTACAAAATATTATTTGAAATATTACTGTTGGCTACACTAATGAGTTTCTTTGTCATAAATGTATTTTTTCAAATTTAATTTTTTATTTTTTTATCTCATAGCTATTAAATGTCGTTCTGAACAACTTTTCCGACTATCATTTTCCGATATTTTTTCAAATAAGTGTGTTTTGAGATATAATTTTCAATTTTCTTTCGATGCAGAAGCGATTGCACGTATCGATATTTGTCAAAATTCATAAATAAAAGAATTTTCCATATGACGCGTACTTCCTGCCGGTCACTGTATACAGGATATCCCAAAATAAGATGCACAACTGAGTTCTTTTTTTTAAATGGCAACCCCTCCATTTTTGTTACATTTTTGGATTCGACACTAAACTGTCGATATAACGCACTCGTCTCTTAGATTCATCTGCAATAGTTTTTGACTAATATCAATTTATGAGTCAAAATAGCGCCGAGATTTGACTTACATAAAAATTTGAGAACCATTCAAGATAACTTAACCAACTTTTTTCAGCCGATTCTTTAGGCTTTAGCAAATGTTTTGAGAGATCGAAGTCGATGTTCCATCCCCTACTACTTTTTTTTTAATGACAAATTACAAATGGCAATAACTTGACTTTTTCAAATGCAACACCCTATATTTTATTGCGTCATTGCATGGCATTTTTCAAGAGCTTTTCATTGATATAGTGATTGTGCAGTCTAATTTGTAAAGTTTACGAAATTTGGTGGAATTTTCGAAAAAAAGAAAAGAAATCGAATAGGTCGCTCTTGTAAAATTTTACACATGCGTGTACTCAATAATTGCACACGTCTAAATTGTTAATGATAATTTCACTCGCGAACAATTAGTGAATTCGTGAAACTGACAGAAATCATTTATTAGCAAGCAGGATCTAAAATTTTTTGAACATATCACTTAATTATGTGATATTTTGTCAGTTAGATCTGTCTCTCTTCAATAACAGGGAGGTTTTGAGTTCGAAACAGGAGTTCCAAAGTTATCATATGATCATTAGTTGTTATCGTTCGAATGATTACATGGACTCTTGGTGAAATTCAAATTTAATATAAGTACAGTGCGGCTTTCACCGATACTACTTTTGAAATATAAGACATTGTGATTGCCCGATAGATGGTGCGGGGGGCACATCAACATAAAAATTTTAAATAGCATGAGGGGTCATGTGGAACATCGTTGAATATATAATTCAATTCTCTTTCCAAATATCTAGTTTTTTTCATCTTCGTTTGATATGTGACTTCGTGGCTTTTTATGCCCCCCCCTTATAACTTTTGAACCGTTCGACGTAGAACAATGAAAAAAAAGTATTGTATGATATCACCGATAATACATTTTGAAATGAAAGACATTGTGATTTCCCGACAGATGGCGCGGGGGGGAATCAACTTCAAAATTTTAAAAAGCATGTGGGGTCATGTGGCACATCGTTGAAATTTTAGTTTCGAACCATCTAATTGTTTTTATCATTTCGTTGATTTGTTTTTTCACAATGTGCATTTGAAATGTCAAGCATAAGTGCGGATCTGAATGGTACCCTTATCTCGATAACTTTTGAACTGTTTCATATGAAACAATGGGACAACACATTTTTGAATGGTATTACCGATCCTACTTTTTGAGAGAAGGCATAGAGATCGAGTTGCACATCGTTGAAAAGATAATTCAATTATATTGAAACTATAGGGTTGTTCTACGGAATCACAATTGTGATGAGTAACACTGAATACGGCCAATACAGGACGATTAATTACTCAAATGATTTTTCATTTTCAAATTCGTTTCAGAGCTTAATTAGGTAGAAAGTTTGAATCCATACAGTAATCCAATTTTTTGAATTGATGGCCGATAGTTGAGGAAAATCCATATTGAAGTGAACAAAAGACACTAATTCACTAAATGATTTTACAAACTGGGTTACAATAACCTTTATAGCCTTTTCAAGAGATTATACCCAAATAATACCCAACTCATTTATTTTTAATGACATAATTATAAGGGTATCATTTATCGGATTAGTAAACTGATAATCAAGCAGTAACCTAAAAATGCCCATTATGAAAGTGGATTATTTTGTCGATGTTTAAGAATTTCTAATGTAACAATGATTATACCATTACTTACCTGCTCTCTATATTATCGCATTTGATTTTGAAGAAGAGTTTCATTCTACATCTACTAGTATTATTTTGATTTTGAAACATTATCATAGTTCGTGTACGTCTTATCAAAGAGAAAAAACCGAAGCAATCTATATTTTTGGTGAGGCCCGTGGGAACTACCATGCAGCAGAGAGAACTTTGAATGAAAAACTGCCTGATCATCCAATAACTCGGAAGTATTTGAGGGACCTGGTTGAAAAATTCAACAGAACTGGCACTGTTTATAGGGCCAGTGGAGCTGGCCGAAAATCAATTTCGGAGGAGATGGTAGTTTCGGTAGTTGCCAAATGCATATTGTAAAAACGTATGAACGAATTAAAGGAAAAATGATTGGAAAGGAAATTGAATTTTCATTTCAACGATGAGCCACATAATCCCCCATGCTATTTGAAATTTTCAAGTTGATGCCCCTCCGCGCCATCTATCGGGCGATCATCGGTGATATCATTCAATACTTTTTTTGTATTGTTTTACGCCGAACCATTCAAAGGTTAACAGGGTGGGGGGGGAAGGGGGATATAAAAAGCAGCACTTATGCTTGACATTTCAAATGCACATTGTGAAGGAACAAATCAACGGAATTATAAAAACAATTGGATGGTTGGAAAGATGTGCCAATGCCCCCCATACTATTTGAAATTTTGAAGTTGATGTGCCTCCCCGCGCCATCTATCGGGTAATCACAATGTCTTCTATTTCAGAAAGTAGAAACGGTGATATCATACAATACCTTATTTTTCATTGTTCTACGTCGAACCGTTCAAAAGTTATAATGGGAGGAGACAATAAAAGGTCGCAAAGTCACATATCAACAAAATGAAAAGAAAAACAGATGTTTGGAAAGAGAATTGAATTATCTTTCCAACGATGTGCCACATGACCATGCTATTTAAAATTTTGAAGTTGATGTGCTCCCTCACGCCATCTATCGGGCAATCATTATGTCTTTTCTTTAAAAAAGTAGTATCGGTAATATCATACAATTCCTTTTTTTCATTGTTCTACGTCGAATCGTTGAAAAGTTAACGGGGCTATAAAAAGCCGCACTGTATAGTTTTACTGGATTATTCCAAGGCGTTTGACAGAATTAATCATAGACTACTCTTGGCTATTTTACACTTTATTGGATTTACTTATGAGGCAATTAAACTCCTAGAGAGTTATCTTTTGAATCGCCTTCAGTCAGTTCTTATTGATGACTGTCACTCAAACTCTCTTTTAGTGGAAAACGGTGTTCCACAAGGCTCCATATTAGGACCAACGTTATTCATTGTATATACACATGGATTTGGAAAATAAATTGAATTTTGTAAAAGTCACTACTATGCGGACGACACCCAACTTTATTTCTCCTTTCCTGAATCAGATTTGTTAATGGCGAACTCTAGAATTAATTCCGATTTAGAGAAAATCTTAGACCTATCTAACAAGTTTTGCTTGAGTATAAATCCATCAAAGTCACACGTCATGCTATTCGGTAGGAAGAAAGCGAGAATTCGAAATTTATATCTCCTAAATATCAATATAAATGATGTAGCGATCCCAAAAACGGAATGCACAAAGAATCTAGGACTCTATATGGACTCATCGCTCAAATATGACCAACACGTCAATATTGTCATAAAAAGGGCTTTTTGTAATTTGAAGTTAATCTATTCAAATAGGAAAATACTTGATAAAAATAGTAAAATAATTTTATGCAAGGCACTTGTTCTCAGTCATCTTAATTATGCCGACGTAATCTATGGTCATGCCATATCGAAGTCGAACTTGCATCGGCTACAACTCGTTGAGAATTCATGTGTTCGACTTATTTGTGGTTTGAGTAGAAGACATCACATAAGCCAACATCTGAACGACATTGGGTGGCTGAATATGGAAAATCGAATAATTCTTCACTGTTGCAGTTTATATCACAAATTAATCATAACTGAGAAACCGGCATATCTTTTCGATAAAATTTCCTTTAGAACAGACGTTCATCATCTGAACATTCGTTTCAAATCACGTTTAACCCCTCCTCGCCACTACACAGCCTCATTTCAGTCGTCCTTCAGTTATATGATAACCAGGCTTTACAATAGGATTCCGACGAAATGAAACAAACCAAACTACCAGAGTTAAAAAAAAAACTGAAACAAAAACTTTTTGATGGCTTTATACATTTTTGAACTATCTTTCCACTTGATTTGTTAATTTCATTTCCCTAAATTACATTTAGCTTACTTACCATTTACCATAGTTGATAATTTGTTTTTGTATAAGATAATGTTTACGTTTTTATTTCTTTTTTTCCCCTTAAGGTTGAGTGTAAGAGAATGCTTGTTTATAAAATCATTTATTATTATTATTATTATAATAATGATGATGTGAGTTGTTATTCTGAAAAACTATCAAAATGGAAAACTTGGGATGATTGCAAGGAGAATAAGAAAGTGTATATTCAATTCCATTCCTTTATTAGCTACTACCCAATCATGTTGTATTTTCAATTTCTCAAAACTCCGATACTTTTGTTGGACATTATTTATAGATTATTAATTCAACTAATGACTCCAGATCCAATTAACAAGCAGATGTAAATAAATAATTTTAAATGTACCTTATATTGTGTGTCTCTTCGAATATCAATATTATTGGTCACCTAACTCTCGACTCAATTCTGACGATAACTGATTTCTTATTTTGGTCAGGCAATAACATGTATGCTGAGCGATTCTGAAAACTGATCATCCGTTTAGCGCTTTCATGCAATTTATAATATACAGAATATTAACATATCATTAGCGAATCGCTAATTCTCTCTCGCAACAATTTGAAGTGTGTCGTAATGAAGCTAATGTTTGGTCATTCAAAAATGAAAATACTCACTAACTTTCTGTTGGCATAGAATGGAACTACATCGGGATTATCATGGATAATACCATAAGTGCTTTAAAAATTACCGATAATTCTGAAAAAAACGTGTTTTTTTAAAACTGCACGAGTTTATTCTTTTCGTTGTTAGGCATAAATTTTTTGAAACAACTAAAAAAATAACCGAGTGCAGTTTAAAAAAAAACAGGTTTTTTCAGAATTATTTGATTAATTTTTGAAGCACGAATGGTATTCGGTAGAAAATAGTTGTAATATTGTCACTGCAGTTGAATTGTCACTTAGCGCGCTGAATTACAGCGATAATCCACACAGTAGGTGGATTACCGCTATAATTCAGGGATAATTCCACACCTCTTATGGATATTTTAACACATGAGTGAAATTTTCCACTTAACTTTTTGATGCTACTCATCTGATGAATCACCATTATTTACTTCATTTGTCTAACGAAAAGTTGTTTTTCGTCGACCTCTACAAAAATTGACATTTTACGTACTAATTTGCGAATGAAAAATCGACTATTTTTGCAGGCAAGTATTTTTCGTCCGCAGTCACTTTTCGTCCGCAAACTCATTTTGTCCGCTGTTGTCACTATGATACGGCACGGTGAGAGAGCGGCGATTGAGTCATTTACGTAAATCCACGATTTAATAAAAACATAGGCGCCTGTTACAAAAACTGTCATTTGTTGTTGTCAAATTAATTATTTACGGAAACAGCTAAATTTTACGTGTGCATAAGTGGTGGGAATATTAGTGTTCATAACACTGAAATATAACCTATAACTGGAATGCCAAAGGAACTTCTCAAGAATGAGCCGTTTTCAATCTCGCGCAGACTTCAAGAAAATCAGGGTGGAAACATGCGCACTATCATCCGAATCAGGACCGGTCTTGCCTTTGGTAATGAACGACATATCTGAAGAAACAGTGTACAAAACGAATATCTGAATTGGCAGTCTCAGGCTGAAACCAACATTGTTGAAGTGAATTATGGAAAATATGGTAAATGTATAGTATACTCATGCTCCCTAAAAATAGCTGTAGGACTTATTTTACGTGAAAAACGCGGCGCTCTCCGTTTCAGAGTTCTTTTTGTTCTAGAACTCGTCATTTTCAAGCACCTTTTTTTCATGCAAAAATCACTCCTTTCTTTTTTCAGCAGGAACTACAAACACTAAATCACCCATTTTCGGCATGAACTACAAGCCGATTCTTCAACACGTACATCCAGACCTCTCACACTGACTCAGATTGAGGTTTGGTTGTTGATGATGTGAGGAAAAGCTAGGATGTATGTGTTGAAGATTTTTTTTCGATAGAACCCGCTGTAGTTTGTGCCAATTTGTGCTAAAATGAGTGATTTAGTGTTTGAAGTTTATGCTGGTAAAAAAAAGACATTGTGAGTGATTCTTGCGCGAGGAGACATTGCTTGAAAATGACGTGTTCTAGAACAAGAAGGTCTCCAATTCGAAAACGGTATGAGAGCGCCGCGAGGAGGAGAAAACACAGAAAAGTCCTATAGCTATTTTCAGGGAGTATGACGTCTATACATTTGCCAAAAGTATTGAATAACGAATTAAATCGAGGTAGTAGAATTTATTTGAAGATTTTTGAATCATCAAATGTTAATTAATATCAAGTATGATATTCAAACTGGAGGGTTTCATATGGTTCACAAATTGAAAGTCTTCTATACAAACAAAATTGAGTTCTTTCACCTGACGATTCAAAGAAATCACATGTTCTACTACTAAGCTGAAGTTGTCATCAAGAATGTACAGTAACGTTCACTTGTTTATTTTTTCAATAATCTTAGTAATTAAAGGTGCGACCATTTCCTCAAAATGAATTATATCTTCTCTATCCCACACTACTAGTACTTTATTCTCGTTTTGATTGTACTCAATAGACCCAGTTGATTAACTAGGCCTCGAAACATATATATTTTTTATAAGTTCTTCTAGTATAAGTGCACGTTCATGTCATAAATTTGTAATCAATCAATCTTTGTAATAAAGATTTTAATTCCTGTGATACAATAAAAAAAATCCATAGAATAAAGCACATTATATTTTCAGAGATATTTATTCAGCATAATCAGATACAAACATGATATAATATATACCAACTAAAACAAAGATTTCCTACTGATGGGAAAATAATACAAGTTTATTGAGTTTTTTTCGGATCGCAAGACCTCTCATACATTCTGTTTGTTTTCTTCCAACATGGTATAGTTTTATTTTGAGGTAAATCTCTACAGAAGTTTTAATCAGCTTTAACTTATGATTTTCTAAAAAAGAATTATCAAGGATGTGGTCATCCAGACTTCCAAAAACATTTTTTGATAACAACTCATTTGAAATTTTATGAACCAGAACATTAAAAAAAGTATGTTCTTGTGGAATTTTATTTTCATTTGTGTCCAAGATGAACCGCAGTTTTTTTTCACACAACATGCTTATTTTTATGATATCCATTGAAGGCCTGATGAGTCCTCCTCGATTCTTACGATTCAGTAGACTGAAAAGATTTCCATCAATGGATTCATTGTTCACACATTCCACTTTTGAGAAGCATTCCGAACATTTAATTATTAATTTAAATTTTTTTACTACAAAACCACTAATATAAGTTACAACATTTTCTGTGAGCACACTCAATGTAGGCAAAAATTGTAACTCATATTCAATATTTCCATCAATTATTGTAACATCTGAAATATCTAGACCGTATTTTTTTATAAGAGCAATATCATCAATATTTACTGCTGGAATGATTTTCTTCATGTTTTTAGAACTTGTTGTCAGTATGCTCGTATGATCAGTTTCACAATTTCCGCCTTTTAAATCAGTGATTTCATGCCTCAACACTAAACGTTTATATGTGTGATGAAACTGGTAAGCTGTGGGATTATTATTCCACCCATTTTTTGATCTGAAAAAAAAACCAGAAATATTACTTCACTTGAAGAAAATAAATTTATATTGATATATGGAATAATTGAGTTGATTATTTCCATATCTAGGTTTATCCACTCAGTACAGCTGAAAATATGTGGTGTTTGTATATGGGGTTTTATGATATATACATCATCAGAAAATTAAAACTAGGTTCAAATAGGACCTTTGGCACAGTGCAAAATATGGATTTATGCAAAACTTGGATATACCACATTATCTATTTTGTATGAGGTTTTGTTATAACTTACCTAAAAATGGATAAACTAGAATTTTTACTGCAGTTTTTGCATTGTAGCACCATGCACCACTGCCCCATATTGTTTTTAAAAATGTTCAGCAAAATTCACAAACACTAGAACAAACAACAACCACATAAGACGAAAATCGAAATCAAAATGACAAACAACAAACAAAGCCAAGCCGTTTCTGACTTAGTTCATCTAATCAAAGACGTACGGCATTGTTTGTATATCTTTGTAGTGATCAAAGACATGATTTTCTTCCTTAACTTTTACTGCGTCAGCGCATATTCTGAAATTCGAGTTCCCTTAGTTGGCCTAAAAGTTTCTCGCGCATATTAGCATTCCAGTTATAGGTTATATTTCAGTGGTTCATAATAATCAAGAATGGATAGTGATAGCGATATGGATATCAGTAACACTCCTCCGGAGCTGCGGGAATTGGCAACTACGGCCACGTTGGATTTACTACCCCAGAAATCACAGATTTTATACGAAAAACAATACAACACATTCAAAACTGCCGTCAGGAACATGATGTCGAGAATCTCTCAGAAAATGTCCTCAACGCTATGGTCAATATACTCTATGCTAAAATCCACATTAGCCATCAAGGAAAACGTTAACATATCCAAATTTTCGGATTTATTGCATTTTTTAAAAAACAAAGCGTTGGGTACAAAGCGAAAAAACTCAGAGTATTTAGTCGAGATGAAATAAACAGATTTATTCGTGATGCCCCAAAATTTATTTTGCTGATGTATTTATTGTTATATTATTACAGCTCTGTTTAATTATTGGAATTGCTTGGCCTTGTCGAAGAGACGAACTACGTAAAATAACGACCAAAGATATTGTTGGTCAAGGCGACATGCTGGTAATAACCATTCCAGACTAAAAAAATGGTAAAAGGCGAGTTTTTACAGTTACAGACAAACTTTGCGATGGAGTGAATCCTTTAGAAATATTTCTACAATACGCCAACTTAAAACTGAAGCATTATAATCATAATATATTTTTCGTCAATTATAAATTAGGAAAGTGTACAATGCAAATGATAGGTGTGCATACATTTGCGAAAATACCTAGCTTGATCGCAAATACTTAAAATTGCCAAACGAACAAGAGTACACCGGGCATTGTTATCGGCGCACTTTTGCAACACTTTTGTTCAATACCGGAGCAGATATTCTGTCATTAAAACAGCACGGAGGATGGAAATCCTCAACAGTCGCCGAGGGATATATTGAGGAATCCATTCCCAATAAAATAAACGTATCAAAAAGCATTTTAACAGGTAAAGCACTCCAAGAGAGAAGTTTTGGAAATAGTGCTGCTGGAGCACCTGCATCTGAAGTTGCATCAACAAGTACCCAAGATCAAAACTTGTCTCTTGCATCTTCTTCGACAGTAGAAATTAATATGAATAATTGCACAAACTGTACGTTCAATATTTATCTTCGAGATTGAGTTAATTTTGTAGTATAATTAAAATAGAGAGTTGTTACACTTCAAATCAGAATACAATTTGGTATATATGGAGGTCGACAAAGAAATGTAATATGCACCTCGGCGAAAAACTGTCTATTGTCTCGCTCGCTTGCTAGCCTCGGCTGCGCCTCGTCTATCAATTTGCAGGCTCGACTATAATAGACAGTTTTTCGTCCTTGGTACATAAATAACTATTCTCTATCTAAACGAATGAATAACCACGTAAGTGAAAAATGAAATATTTTCTGTATTCGAACGAACCCGGAAAGAATTTTTATTATAATTTCAATAATGAAACAAAATCCCAGTGGATATAAGATAAAATACAATTGTAGTTAATTATACAATTGTGGCAAGTAATATGTATATTTCCTGTATTAGATTCCAAAATACCTTTATTGGAAAATTCACTGCGGTATTGGGAATAGTTTCTATACATTGTAAAGATTCATGGGCACTCCATCATCAGTAGCATCCTTTTTAAATGCATCTCTGTGTTTTGTGAATGAAGGCAAAGTTAAAGGTTCAGCCAATACACCAGCTTTTTGCTCCACACTACACACATATTCCAACACTATGATATTTTTTGCAATATTATATTATCGCAAAAACATATTTGATTTCAATATTATTACTGAAATGAGACTAGAAAAGAGAGTGGACTTCTTGGGCCACAATTGCGGCAGTAGGAATTCAAAGAAAGGAATAAAAAATACAGACTATTCGAGTCAGGCCGAGACCAAGAAATAAACACGAAATGAGAAGCTGTCTCGACCTGTGTACCTATTACCGCCGTTTTGTGGAAGGATTCGCAGACATAGCACCCCCCTACATGAGTAGACAGTAGATCGAGTCAACTTTCATTGGTCTATCGAATGTGGTGAAGCTTTCCGCATGCTGAAGGAAGCACTTCGTGCAAGTCCAATCTTGGCATACCCACAGCAAAAAGGCATGCTCATATTGAACACAGATGCAAGCAATACAGGACCTTTCAGCTGACTTATCACAGGTGCAAGATGGTCAAGAAAGGGAATACTACAGCAGGGTGATTCCAAGCCAGAAAAAAATTACTGTGTCGCCAGGAAGAAACTTCTAGCGATAGTCAGGGAAGTAGAGCACTTCCACAAATACCTAGAATGGAATTTATCATCAGAACCGATCATACGGTTCTGAAGTGGCTACTGGAGATGAAAAACCCAGGACAAACAGCTAGATGATTAGGAAAGCTAAACCAGTACCATTTTAAAATCAAACATCGCACAGGACGACGAAATGGTAATGCAGATGCCTTATCTGGAAGACCATGTCCAGAACGAGTCGCCGATATTAGACGTTTACTTGAAGACGAATGGACTACCGCATACATCACACAGGACTAGGGAACCGATCCAAACATTGGGGACTTTCTAAAATGATGGAATTGGTAGACCCTCCTGAGGAGGAGGTGAAAAGGCAATGTGGATACACTGGTTATGGAAATTGGACTACTCAAACTGGTATGAGAGTCAGCTGATGGGAGGTCGGCAACTTCCCAATTGGCTTCGTCCAGGAAGAGTATAACTGAAATACTGAAAGAAATTAATGTGACTTTGGACAAGATCAGGTAGAGCTTGAACTAGGTTCAATGTCGGGAAGATATAGAAAACTGGTGCAGAAGATATTTAGAGTGTGGCGCCACTGAAGGTCCCAAGACAAGGTCCAGCAGTCAAATGAACAAATACAGGGGCAAGTACATCCTTGTTGCCCTGGACTATTCCAGCAAATGGGTGGAAGCCTATGCCATTCCAGACCAGGAAACGTCCACAATAGCCAGGTCATCAATGGACAACATTTTCTCGAAATTCGGAGTACCGATGGAGCTACATTCCGACCAAGGAAGTAATTTCGAGTCGAAGTCGAAGTTATTCAAGAAAGCTGACGGGTATCAAGACCAAAACCACGACGCGTCACCCCTATTCAGATGCCATGGTTGGAAGATTCAAGCGAACTACTGAAGAGCATATTTCCAAGGTAGTAGAAAATTATTAAAAGAACTGGGTCAGACACCTTCCACTATTTCTGAGTGCCGTCCTCGATTCAATCAAGCTCACTCTGGCTAGCATTATCTTCGGAAGGGAACTTCGATTGCCCTGTGACTTGGTGTTCGGATCACCAAGCAACCAAGAAATTGTGGTGCAGGACTATGCAGACAAACTGGGGGGCAGCTCATTGAAAATACATGAAACAGTTCGAAAGAGCTCGATACTGGGAAGTAATAGATAGATAGATAGTTAGATTTTATTAATCCTTTTTGCTACATATTATGTAAATGGGACAAGTCATAGTTGCATATGTTCATACATACATGAAAATTATACGCTAAGTCTAGATAACATGTAATTAAAAAACATTTCACAATAACAATAATTGAATCAACACAACGTCATAAAAACAATATAAAATAAACCAAGTCTAGATAAAATGTGATTAAAGACATTTCACAATAAAACTAATCAAATCAACACATCGTCATTTACAAAAATAAATAAATATAAAACCGAATTTGAAAACACTGTACCGTTAGAGTCAGATCTGGTCGGCGCACGAGAGCTAGCCGCACGTTTTCTGCCTTTTTTCGGCGCTAAATTAAAATTATAAATATTGCCGGCAAAGTTACAGGAAGTAGGACTTTTTTTTCGGATATCTCAAATAGCATTTGAGATATTAGCACAAAACCGCACAAACTTTTTATGTATAGCTAATTGTTTATAACTTTTGCAATTTATTTCTCCAGATATTGGTTCCGAACTAAGATTTTCTTAATGGAATTACGAATCGAATGACACGTCGATGATAATTTTCGGTTGGTCTTTACTCTAATTTCGGAAAATGGTTCTTGTGAACCAGACTATTATAGAAAAAAGGAAAGTGTTGGTGGTCGTACAATGAGGCAAATGAGTTGCAAGACTTATTGATGCTACGGGCAAATCCTCATTTATGCACTAGGAAAATAGCAGCGGAAACGGATATTTCACAAAGTAGTGTGAACAGAATGATATTGAAACATTACTTCCACCCTTCTCCTCTGAATCCACATCAAGAATTGTATGGTAATGATTTGGCAAATAGAGATGCGTTTTGTATTCAAATGAATGGCATGATTGACGTGGATTATAATACTTTGAACAAAATTATGTTTTCTGATTCTCTATTTCAAGTCGAATCGTGTCTCTAATGAGTTGAATATTATTAGAATTATTAGAAATCCCCAGAATAATGAATCCATAGGGGCCAAGTCCGGACTGTTAGGTGGCCATTCAATACTTCCATTATTTCCTACCCATATTTGGAATACATTATTCAAATGTTCTCGAACGGGTAAGACAGTATGCGGGTTTGCCCCATCATTTGAAAATGAAATTTTCAAAGTAAACACGATCGCTCATTGTTCACTTCAAGTGTTAATTCATCTACTATTTCTGAGTGCCGTCCTCGATTCAATCAAGATTCGCAGTTTGAGAGGCATAGTGAGTAGACGTGTCGATCTAACCTCAAATATCTCCGAATAATAGTGCTACAAGTGAAGATCCTCTTTTTTGAGTAAAAGAATATATTTCTTATTTGTTGAATAGGGCCGAAAATACAAGTAGGCCCTAGTTATATAACTATTTTCAAGTGCATTGCACAAAAAAGTGCTTGGGAAAGTGAAGTGGCCAGTGCGTTGGGGGTAGATTCAGTCGACGGGGTAAGTTCGAGTCCTTCGAACCTACGAGCCCAAACACTGAACCCCTGGCCGGTCGCAGCCAGACTAGTTCAATTTTTTGGCAACGCCCCATTGGGCGTGGTAAGCCAATCAAAAGAGACTAGCTGAACAAAACCAGAGCCAAGGCTCATTCGAAAAATCGCAGAGAAGGCGAAAACACCAAAAGCCCGAGAAATCGCCAAATTGACTAAAATCTCGTGGAAAATTATTTCATTCGAGTTTCGAATGGAATAAGTATGGACGGGAATGAACCAAAAGATGACCCTCCGGACGAGGGAAAGTCCCAGGACAAGGAAAATTGGCATGAAGGTCCACAAGGACCAGCCCTACAGGGAAAAACCGGCCAAAGCCAAGAAGGCAAGGAGGAGCAGGAACCAGGAGCCCAAGCGTTCCAACCAACCCTACCCATTAGGATTGGCCTAGAGGATACGGATAGAGTTCACAACTCACAAAATGTTGGAAGTCAAGAGGACAAGTTCGAGTCGGACCCCTCAGAAGAGGAGTTCCAACCCCAAATAGTCGACAACATAGAATCTCAAAAAGAAAATTATCGCGAAGATAAGCACGAGCATGACGTATTTGACGAAGCGTTCCAGCTCGAAAATATCGGCAATTACACACCCCAAAGAGAGAAACGAGAGGTAATACCACCCTTTAGCGTGAGTAAACCAACAAGCTCGACAACCCCTAACTCGGACTACCAGTCAACCGTAGGGACACCCATTGATACTCCAGTAAAGCTGAGTAAGCCGAGATATCAATTGGCGCAATTTAGAATAGAATACCCGAAAGAAGTACTAGCTACACTGCACTCTGACCCAGAGGAAGCATCAACTCATTTGTCACCAACCTGGAGGATGGCGGAATAATTACCGATGTTATGAAGGAAGTCATTAAAATACCCCCCAGACCGTCTGAAGCCGAAAAAGCTGCGGGAGGGGGGGACACGGGAAATGACACTACTAACAACAGCGACAAAAGTTCCATTGGTAGCGACGGAAGCCAGGTTAACCGAACGACACAAGAAACCACTAACGTGGAGAAGAGACAGAAAAGCTCACAACAAAAAGCTTCAAGTGACAGAGAGTTCAAAACCCCCACCCCTAAGCTGTGGAAAGGTCAAGTAGGATCGTGTTAGCAGACTACAATACCAGAGATCGGAAAGATATAAAGAAGAACGAAAAGTAGCACAACAGGACAAACCGGATGCAGAGGTCAAAGGAGAAAAAGGACTAAAGAAACGTAGAATGAGTCCAGAAGAAGCGGAAGAAAAAACCGAAGACTACTACAAAAGGTCAAAAATAAAGGTGAAGGAAGATACCCCCCCAAAACAGTGTGCATGTGGGGGGACAGCATTGAAGCATAAGTATCTATTACATGCGGAAGACTACACGAAAAAATACATGTGCGTAGGCACCATAATGGATACCGTGAAAGAATATGGGATTAATCTCATCACGGAAAAAGAACACGACAGAATACAAAAAGTAATAGAAACAAATGAAAAGTTCAACAGCCAATACTGCATAGAGGATAAGCAAATGGAAATAGTTGAAAACAAATCCATAAATGAAAGGCAGAACATTAACTTAGCGGCAGAAAAGCAGAAAACTTCGCAACTAATCCGAAGCATACAGGTTGACATATACAAAATTCAACACGGAAAAGGAAAAATAAAAAATACAAAAAAGAGAGGGAGAAACTAAGAGACCTGAGAAAGAAAGAGCTTGAAAAATCCAACAGGGAAAGCTCGCAAAATAAAAAGAAAGAAGAAAAGGTTAAAAAAATCATTAAAAACCATATATCAGATAAGGACCTGATAGAAGCAGGACCATCGAGAAGGGGAAACACGGATTTCTCAAGTCAAAACTCCCAAACGGAAGAGACAAGTGGTCACACAGACAGAGACAGGCTCAGGGGTAAACAAATAGACAGGAGTAAGCGAAAAAACGCAAGTGATAGAGAGGAAGCACTGCAGCAAACGAAGGACGAATATAACGAAATGGAAGAGGACATCAAGAATGAAGCCAGGAAACTGACAAATGAGGCAGTTCTCAAAAGGCGTGACAGTTACATCACAAACAGAGTTGACGATCTCCCATAACGGCATTTGCAGAAGGAGACACGAACATCATCTATAGACACTACTATGAAAAAATTAAAAAAAGTCATAGATCTAAAAGAGAGGAAATAACAACAAAATCAGGCTCCTTGACTCGCCAACGAGAAACGGAAAGTTCATGATGGTAGAGAATAAAACGCCCACAGACCCCGAAAGAGACAAATGTAAGTCTGAAAAACCCAAAAGGCAAAGAGGTATCCAGGAAATTGGACAAACTAAATAAAAGATCGAGCTACAACCAGAGTTAGCTAATCAATTTGGTATATTAGCTAACACGAGTATAGATGAACAGGAAACAGACAGAGCACGAATCAGATATGCCAAGTCAAAGTCAGAGCCAACATACGCCCCAGAAGAGGAAAAATGGCAGGAAAAGGAAAATAGCGGCCAGAAAGAGAGAAGCTGAGCAATCGAATGTAACGAAAGCCAGAAGGAACGGACGGCGAAACCGATATGGGTAACCTGCAAACAGGAACAAAGCCAAAATACAGGAAAAAAATATCCAAGAGAAGCTGACCGAAAAAGCATGCCCCATATTGTAATCGATGGCATCCTGCCAGTCAGTGAGGCCACCATGAAGCTACTCGAAAAAGAAATGGAGAGAGGCTACGACCTCAAATATAACAGAAAAGAAACAGTTTTTATGACATACTGTGAGAAGGACCACAAAAGAGCTTCTGAAATTCTCAAGCAAAGCAGCCAACAATTTTACTCATTTACCACCAAAGGGGACAAAACCCACACCTTTCTATTGAGGGGCCTAGAGAACAATCCGGAAACGGACGATATAAAGGAAAGTCTCGAAAGCCAAGGCATAGAGGTTAAAGGCGTAAGAAAAATGAAAAATACGGATAGAAGGCTGTTTATCGTAGCAACCACTTCAAAACTACATTGAGCCTCCTAAAAGTAGAGTTAAAACTATCATGCACGCAATCGTATCATGGAAATCATGAGATACGATAAGCGCATAGTCCAATGCCATAGGTGCCAGCAGTGGGGGCATGCAACAAGCAATTGTAGCAGAGACCCGAGGTGCGTAAAGTGTACACAGCAACACCATACAAGAGAATGCACGAAGCCAAAGGAAACCCCTGCCGAATGCTGCAATTGCTTGGGGAAGCACCCAGCCAATGCCCAAATCTGCGAGGTATACCTCAAAAGCTGGAGTTCATGGACAAAAGATTGGAAGTACAAGCAGCTAGCAGGCAGCCAAGGTATGTACCAGCACCTCAGGTGGAAAATGAGTGGCTGAAAGGAGGGAGAGCACCAAACAGGCGTCACACTATCCAGCAAGGGAAATGGAGGGACGAGAAGAGGGAACGCTCAGGGCAAGCGCATCCCAACAAGTTAATAAGGAAGAGTCGAGAAGAGAGCACGCCAGGAATCCCCCGGTGCTGCTCCATCCAGACCAGAGGGAACCAACCCACCCCAGGAGAGGAGGCGACCTGCCGCCTATCCAAGTCGGAAGGAGGATCCAGGCAACGGAAGGATCCCCCCCCATTCCTTATACCCCAATACCTCAAAACAACCCAGGTAACTTATTCGAGCTGTCGCGTAAATTAGGGCAGTTAGTGAATTTTGGGGAAGTAGAGGCCATGCTCAAAGAATTGTACAGTATATTGTTGAATACGCCGGAAGGCCTGCGAGCCAATACGGCAGCTCAATATTTTTTCTATAACGGAACTAAATAGAGGCATTAAGGCATGTATGTTTAATGCGAATGGAGTTGCTGGGAAGTTTGCGCTTCTCAGCAACTTCATTCATGAACATTTAGTAGACATAATGCTTCTGTCCGAGACAAAACTCCGACAGGACCATAATTTAAAATTCAGGGGATTCACCACCGTTAGGGCCGATAGACCGGGAGGCGAGAGAGCCGCGGGGGGAGTAGCCATCTTGATCAGAAATGGAATACCGTTTACCGAAATTCCGTAACAAAATTCCAGAATAGAGCATACGGGAATCAGATTCAATGACGGAACATGTCTCTTCTCGATATACTGCCCCCCAGAGGGCAGGTTCACAGACAGAGATTTAGACAGTCTGGTTAGTGTTGCCAACAAGGTAATTCTGGCCGGTGATTTCAACGCCAGGCATAACGAGTGGAATGGCAGTCCAACAAAAAACAATGCAAACGGATTGACATTGCTGAAATATTCAACGAATAATGAGGTGATAATAGAGAGGAGTAACGAACCTACTCACTTTCCTTTAACGGAATGTCGCCGACAACCATCGACTTGGTGGTTCAGAAAAATATCGTGGATATGAGCGAACTCACTACTGTGAATGAGATGACCTCTGACCACGTTCCAGTTACATTTTATATTAATCAAGAGAAATATAAACGTACAGAAAGAACTAGATACGATTACTATAATTGTAACTGGAAGGAATTCAGAGCTATCTTGAACAGAATAACGTTCTTAAACACAAATATTGCGAAGGACGAAATTGAGTTTGAAACAAAAAAGTTCATAAAGTTGTTACAAATAGCCAGAGACAAAACCACCAAGAAGATAGTTGTGAGGGGCGAAAAGTTTGCGATTCCGCAGCACATTAAAACCTAATTAAAATAAAAATCAAGAACGCAAGAAATGGCAAGTTACAGAACCCGGTGCATAAAGATAACTTTATGCAGCTTGGGTGGAGTAACTGAGCTCATTAATGCGAATACAAATGAGATGTGGAATCGTAAACTCGAAAACCTCAACGTCAGGACCACTCACTATGGGATATGACCAAAGGGTCCAAAGACAAGAGAGCCCATACCAGCCATGGTGAGCGGCCCCGGGCGATCGGTGGCAGAGCCGCAGGAAAAAGCTGATTATTCGGGGAATATTTCAGCAATGTACACGTTATAGAAGCGACAACACAATAGAACACACGAGAATCACGAATGTGGCAAATAACATTAAAAATACACCAGCGGTGATTCTGGCACCCGCAGAGCTCCAAGGAGTCCGAGCAAGATACGAGGAGGTTCTGGGGTGATCAGAAAGTTACCAGGAATAAAGCGCCAGGTATTGATAAGTTGGATGCCATCCTGCTCAAAAACCGCCGAGGAAACCACTGGTTCAGTTGCTTACATAATTAACGCAATCCTAAAGTGGCAACACTACCCAGATTGTTTAAAAAGGCAGAAGTAATTCCTTTGTTAAAACCGGGAAAGAACAAGAACAAGATAGAAAGCTACAGGCCCATCTCGCTTCTCAGTGTGGTGGCCAAAGTGGTGGAGAAGATAATACTGAAGCGTGTTGTGGAATTTGAAGAAGAGCTGAAAATTATCCCGCCTGAGCAATTCGGGTTCAGAGGAGGTCACTCAACGACATCCCAAGTAGCCCGAGTGGTTCACGGGGTGAAGGAAGCCTTCCACAGAGACCACAACACGGTTATGGTCCTGTTGGACATGCAGAAAGCGTTCGACACTGTCTGGACAGAAGGATTAATCACAAAATGGCAGAGGCACGCATGCCTTTTACCTAGTCAAAATTATAGAATCCTACCTTACGGGCGGACTTTAGGGTTAATGTGAACGGCACAAGTTCGCCAGAGCATGCGGTTGGGCGGGGTCCCGCAGAGGTCTTCTTTGTCGCCAATCCTGTATTCGCTATATAACTGATTTCCCGACTTCGCTCGAACGAGTAGGCTATGTTCGCGGATGATACCGCGATCTATGCCACTCGTTCTATAGCGAAGTGGTGCAAAACAGCTCCAGATTCATCTGGATCGGCTGATCATACCCTATATAGCGAAGAACAAGATAAAGCTTAATTCGAATAAAACAGAGGTCGTTAATTTCACGAGGAAACGAACCAACGTGAAGATCCTCGGGAAATTAAGGGTTGAAAATAGCATTGTGACGGAGAAGCCCTCAGTGAGATACCTGGGGTGGATCTGGACAGGCGTATGACCTTGCATAAACATGTAACGTTAGCGTTGCAGAGGGGGGCGGCCGCAATTAAGCGAACGTATCCCCTCATTGCACGCAACTCTAACTTATCTTTAAACAATAAAGTAAGGATCTATAAACAGATAATAAGACCTGCGATGACATACGCCTGCCCAGTGTTCTGCAGCGCATCGAAAACTCAAATATCGAGACTCGGAAGGCTGCAGAATAAAGCACTTCGCATCGTTACTAATAGTAATAGATACATTCGGCTGGATGATCTGCGTGAACTGGCCGAAGTAGAAAAAATGTCAGATTTTATCCTGAAACTATCTGAAAAATTCTACAGGTATCACACCCCTAAAAGTCCGCTCACGGCGGCAATTACCAACATAAGAGCAAACCACCACCGTAAACACGGTGTGATTTTTGAAAAAACAATACTGTACAATGAATTGATCGACTAGAAAAGTAAGCATGTTTCAACGAGTTAAACCCCATAGGGACACATGTGAATTTTTAGAAACTGGTTTTTTAATTAAAGAATTTTTCCAGTCATAAAGGCATTAAATAAAAACACCCTATAGATGATAAAAGATAGAATTTTTGAAGAACAAAGCAAAAGCATAAAGACACATAAGCTCATGCAGGAGGTGTCTTCAACTAACCATTGTCGTTAAAAGACCATTCTGGTATAGCTGACACAACTGCTAACACCAGCAGAGACCACCCCTTCGCCCCCTTGGGAGGGCAAGTGGGTGATCTAACAGTTCCTTTCCTCTCCCTACCATCCCGAAGAGGACCAACAAGAAGAACTGTTGTATTGTAAATTTGTATATAGTAGATAAGGTTTTTATTGTGAAACGATTTGTAAAATAAATATATTTTGGTTTGGTTTGGTTTGGACTACCGCATACATCACACAGGACTAGGGAACCGATCCAAACATTGGGGACTTTCTAAAATGATGGAATTGGTAGACCCTCCTGAGGAGGAGGTGGAAAGGCAATGTGGATACACTGGTTATGGAAATTGGACTACTCAAACGGGTATGAGAGTCAGCTGATGGGAGGTCGGCAACTTCCCAATTGGCTTCGTCCAGGAAGAGTATAACTGAAATACTGAAAGAAATTAATGTGACTTTGGACAAGATCAGGTAGAGCTTGAACTAGGTTCAATGTCGGGAAGATATAGAAAACTGGTGCAGAAGATATTTAGAGTGTGGCGCCACTGAAGGTCCCAAGACAAGGTCCAGCAGTCAAATGAAGAAATACAGGGGCAAGTACATCCTTGTTGCCCTGGACTATTCCAGCAAATGGGTGGAAGCCTATGCCATTCCAGACCAGGAAACGTCCACAATAGCCAGGTCATCAATGGACAACATTTTCTCAAGATTCGGAGTACCGATGGAGCTACATTCCGACCAAGGAAGTAATTTCGAGTCGAAGTCGAAGTTATTCAAGAAAGCTGACGGGTATCAAGACCAAAACCACGACGCGTCACCCCTATTCAGATGCCATGGTTGGAAGATTCAAGCGAACTACTGAAGAGCATATTTCCAAGGTAGTGGAAAATTATTAAAAGAACTGGGTCAGACACCTTCCACTATTTCTGAGTGCCGTCCTCGATTCAATCAAGCTCACTCTGGCTAGCATTATCTTCGGAAGGGAACTTCGATTGCCCTGTGACTTGGTGTTCGGATCACCAAGCAACCAAGAAATTGTGGTGCAGGACTATGCAGACAAACTGGGGGGCAGCTCATTGAAAATACATGAAACAGTTCGAAAGAGCTCGATACTGGGAAGTAATAGATAGATAGATAGTTAGATTTTATTAATCCTTTTTGCTACATATTATGTAAATGGGACAAGTCATAGTTGCATATGTTCATACATACATGAAAATTATACGCTAAGTCTAGATAACATGTAATTAAAAAACATTTCACAATAACAATAATTGAATCAACACAACGTCATAAAAAACAATATAAAATAAACCAAGTCTAGATAAAATGTGATTAAAAGACATTTCACAATAAAACTAATCAAATCAACACATCGTCATTTACAAAAAATAAATAAATATAAAACCGAATTTGAAAACACTGTACCGTTAGGAGTCAGATCTGGTCGGCGCGCACGGGAGCTAGCCGCACGTTTTCTGCCTTTTTTTCGGCGCTAAATTAAAATTATAAATATTGCCGGCATAGTTCCAGGAAGTAGGACTTTTTTTTCGGATATCTCAAATAGTTTTTGAGATATTTGCAAAAAACCTCACAAACTTTTTTTATTTAGCTAATTGTTTATAACTTTTGCAATTTATTTCTCCAGATATTGGTTCCGAACTAAGATTTTCTTAATGGAATTACGAATCGAATGACACGTCGATGATAATTTTCGGTTGGTCTTTACTCTAATTTCGGAAAATGGTTCTTGTGAACCAGACTATTATAGAAAAAAGGAAAGTGTTGGTGGTCGTACAATGAGGCAAATGAGTTGCAAGACTTATTGATGCTACGGGCAAATCCTCATTTATGCACTAGGAAAATAGCAGCGGAAACGGATATTTCACAAAGTAGTGTGAACAGAATGATATTGAAACATTACTTCCACCCTTCTCCTCTGAATCCACATCAAGAATTGTATGGTAATGATTTGGCAAATAGAGATGCGTTTTGTATTCAAATGAATGGCATGATTGACGTGGATTATAATACTTTGAACAAAATTATGTTTTCTGATTCTCTATTTCAAGTCGAATCGTGTCTCTAATGAGTTGAATATTATTAGAATTATTAGAAATCCCCAGAATAATGAATCCATAGGGGCCAAGTCCGGACTGTTAGGTGGCCATTCAATACTTCCATTATTTCCTACCCATATTTGGAATACATTATTCAAATGTTCTCGAACGGGTAAGACAGTATGCGGGTTTGCCCCATCATTTGAAAATGAAATTTTCAAAGTAAACACGATCGCTCATTGTTCACTTCAAGTGTTAATTCATCTACTGTGTGAAAACATTTTCTTGATAAAAAAGTTTAAATTTTTTTTTGAATGTATTTGGTGACAGGTCTTTATATCATTTGGCAGTGAGTTATGAATGAGAATACCAACAAATTTGGGAGATTTTTCATATTTTGCGTGATGATGTTTTCGAGTTGAGATCATATTTTTACTCCTCATATTATAATTATGCATTTCTGCTCTCATTTGTAGCATACCTTTATTTTCATATATATTTAAACTTGTAACTGTCAATATTTTGTTTTGTCGGAATGTCTCTCTACAGGAAGTTCTATAATCCAAATTGAAGATCAATCTCAGCAGTGCTTTTTGCTATACGAAAATCCTGTCTGATCCAGTAGCGAGTCCCTAGACAGCAATATTATGATACATAATCGAGTGAAATTTAGCATAATAAACTGATATCAGTGATTTGGTATCTAACTTACACTTGAGAGATTTTATCATTTAGTATGATTGATTCAATTTCTTACATGTAAAATCGATATGTTCTTGCCTTGTGAAGAGTAAGTCAATCATTGTACCCAAGAATTTTGTCGAACTGGCCAATTCTAAAGATTTGTTTTGGAACGTATGTGTATATTGAAGAAATGTTTTGACAATTCAGATGAGATCAAATATATTTGGTATTCATATATCATCAAGAATGCCCAAGGCCAATTTGAAGAATTTGATGGGACAAAAAGGTTATAACAAAAAAACTCTTGAAATTTTGGGAAGATGCATTCATTTTTTTTCTATAACTTAATCTGAGAATATGTGTTTCATACAATGCATTGTGTTTTCCAGGTGGATGTAAACATGGACTGGCATTTTTTATGTGGCTCCATAGAAGAAGTGAAGAATCCTCTGTAACTTCACAGACATGCTACTGGAAATAATCAAAATTATCAACAATGGGGAAAGAGTATGAAATTATTGAATTAGAAGGCTCTAATGAACAGAGAAATTCCTGAAAGAATTCGTCGACCATATGCTCCTGAAATAAATTTTAACTGTATTGTGCCATTTGGAGTAGCAGATATTGAAAATTTTAGAGTATTGCATTTTTTCTATTCTGACCAAGTCATGGACAGACGAACAGGATCAGAGGGTTTCTCAATTTCCAGACAATTAACTTTCTTATAGCCAGCTCTGAAAGTGATCGGCAAATTTCTTTCAATTTCAGATATGTCAGGCCAATATATAAGCTCTTGTAAACAATTTGTGAACACTCGATTTACTCAAATCAAAGTCATCAGCCCATCGAGAGAATACATCCCCAACCCGTATCTTTTTTAAACTTATCAGAACATCCATATATTTAATTTCTTCAATTTTGGTAATGTATTTCACAATGTGGTGAACATTTTCAGGGAGCCCCAAATAAAATTATTCTTCTTTTCTATAAGTGCAATAGATAAGCGCTGGCGCTGCTGTCCTTCGATATTTTCACAATCAGGATCGGATAAAGACTGACTAGGAATAAACTCAGAATTTTTTTTGGTATTCATATAGCATCAAGAATGCCCAAGGCCAATTTGAAGAATTTGTTGGGACAAAAAGGTTAGAACAAAAAAACTCTTGAAATTTTGGGAAGATGCATACATTTTTTTCTAAAACTGAATCTGAGAATATGTGTTTCATACAATGCATTGTGTTTTCCAGGTGGATGTAACATGGACTGGCATTTTTTATGTGGCTCCATAGAAGAAGTGAAGAACCCTCTGTAACTTCACAGACATGCTACTGGAAACAATCAAAATTATCAACAATGGGGAAAGAGTATAAAATTATTGAATTGAAGGCTCTAATGAACAGAGAAATTCCTGAATTAAGAAACAGACAAGGATAATTTCTGAATGAAGTAAAGAGTTCATCAGGAACTGGGGAAATATTTTCATTTTTCGAAAATAAACCATTTGAAAATCTAGCCATATACCGATTGGCCCTCAATTTTCAAAACAAAAATTCTAATGGCACTGCAGATTTGAGTTTATGACTGATGGCATGTGAAATGACTGAACAAATAACGAGAAACCAGTCGAAATGTTCTACTTGGTATGAGTTATGGTTCGGAAGAGTAGGACATATGAAACCGCAAAATGTAAAACTTAGGAAGGAATTCTGGCTGAAAGATGGAGTAAGCATAAACTTTCATTAGGAGAATCCATCATTTTTGCATTCATTAAATTAAAAACAGATATGAGGTATGTTGTCCTATCAGTTCTTTTCAACATAAGTAAGCCAATATGTAGAATTATATTCCATGAAATGTTGATAATATTGGCAACAATTACTTGGCCAACTAAGGATGAGATATCAGAAAATATGCCAAAATGTTTCGCTCCTTTTCAGAATGTCAGAGCAGTTATTGACTGTACCGTGATACCAGTTGAACAGAGTTGTTTGTGTTGTAGATTGAGAAATTATTCTCTATATAAAAAGGGGCATACTATTAAAATCATGACAGCTGTCACTCCTGGTGGTCTCATTACATATATTAGTGAAGCTTATGGTGGAAGGAGTTTTGATAAGGAAATATTTAGACAAAGTAGAATAGTTGAGAAGTTGGAAGCTTTTAAAGATCACTTAATGAAAGACAAAGGTTTTATAATAACAGATATTACAGATGAATGTGGCATGAGGATCATTCAGCTACCTTTTCTAAAGAATAAATCACAATTTTCCAAAGAAGGAGCTTTATAAAAATTTAATGAGTATCAAACCATTTTTGATACCTAAATTGATAACATTTTCATGATAGTATGTGCTGTAGTCAATTTATCAAAACCCATATTTGTGATGACAAATTTGTTTCGTAAATTTATCCATGAATTAGCTTTATACATTTGTATTTTCATTTTAGGGCAGTATTTCTGATTGCCAATTAAGTTTGTATTGCAGATTATTCAAGTTTGTATTGCAGATTCGATAAAGTGTAGTAATTATTGCTCCTAAACTGCTCAATTTGAAAAAAATCTTCAGCGCAGGAATACTTCAATAGGAAAGCATATTCAGAAATCATTTTGGGTGAAAGTTTGTATGGATGTACCATTAGTTGAAGTCATGAAAACTGGTATTTGAGCTTTTCTTTTTGAAATTCACCCCCTAAAGGGGTAAAATGAGGGGTACATTTTTTTATGGGGTTTCGGTTAGTTTTTGAGTTACGGTCATGAACATTGGTGTTTTGGCTCTCTATTACAAATGAAGAATTCGTGTTCAACCTAACTTGAAAATTACTTTTGCTGTAAAATCAATTATGGCATCCAAACGAGATAATGGGAAACGGGAAGCCACAGGCATTATAAATAAATATATATATATTAATATTTGATTTTGTTTTCATGTTTCAGCACATGCACAGAATACAGAATATATCAAAGAACTGTGTAATCCCTGAGATCGCAAGCTCCTTTGATTGGTCCAGTGGAGCATTTGGCAATGAAGGTGAGGATTATTTCATTCAGTTATTTCAAGTTTGTCAAAATTACTCCTAATATATTGGTTAAATGATACTTTATATCAAAATTGAACATGGGATACTTCACAACCTCTGGTTATTTCATAAGAAATATAAAGTGAAAATGCTTGTTTTTTTTCTAATTTATATTTGAAACCACTTTGATTTTTCATTGAAAAAGTTATTGTTTATCCTTTGAAAAAAATATCAAGCTTTTTTTTCATTAGTAGAAAAAATGAAGTCTGCTCCACAGTAAAAAGCATTTATTTCTAAGGAAGAAATTAGCAATTCATTTCGGCCAAGTATTTTGCCATATTCAGGCTCTCTAAAATATACATAAAAAAGATACAAGAGTGACCATTGTAAAAGTTGATAGAAGGATTACCACAAAAATAAACATAACATCACTGATTGACACAAACATTGAAGTTAAAATGTCAACTGATTAATATAACATAGGTTATCGACTGAATTAATGAGTTGACATTTTAAATTCAATGTTTGTGTAAGTCGGTGACGTTATGTTTATTTTTGTGCTAAGTCTTCTACCAATTTTTACGCTGTTCACCCTTGTATCGTTTCTATGTATATTTTAGAGAGCATGAACATGGCAAAATACTTCGCCGAAATGCATTGCTATTTTCTTTCCTAGAAATAAATGCTTCTTACTGTGGAACAGACTTGATTTTTTCTACTAATTAATTAGAACTCCACCTGACATGGACTACTTTCATAATTTTTTTTTTCATGTCCATCTAGCATCTGTACATTTTACACAGAATGGATCAAACAATGGATGAATTCTTCAAAATGAAGTGGGGAATTAAGCTTCTGTTGAACTTACCTTCATCCATTGGGGTATTCGCCGAATTATTTTTTATCAGTAATGTATTGAATGGATAATTTATTGCATGTACCAATAGATGTTCCAAATATTACTGTATAGATATTCTCGATGTTGGAATTTATCGAATGGATTATTTTTACCAAATATTAATTATTGTATCAATATTTTTATTTAAGCTTTTCTAACTAGATTTATGATGTTGAAATTTATCATTAATATATTGAATGGATCATTGCATGTTTTAATAGATGTTCCAAATATTACTGTATCAATACTCGTTTTAACGAAATTTAAGATGTCGATATTCTTGATATTACGATTCATCATGAATGTATTATTGCATGTACCAATAAATGTTCCAAATATTATTGTAACAATACTTTTATTTAAACTTTTTTACAAAATGTACAGTGTAGATATTCTCGATGTTCTGTGATTGTTAAGATTAATCAATCATATATGCATTATACTGTGAATATATATGTAGGCTTTGTCTGTTTGTATTATAATATAAATAAATGCATATTCGGTACCTCTTAGTGTTTCCTTCATGTGATGAGTCAAATATTTATTAAGTTTGAACTACTGAAAATATAATTAATAATTTAGAATGAATAGACTTAAAATATGTTCATACAAATTTCGTAAATTTTTTGCAAAATTATTTACTTATTTCACACCAATTCTTTGTTGAGGGATACTAATTCAAAGGAAAAGACGTTTACTCATCTATTTTTCACAAATACAGGCTTACATTTTCTATGGTAAAAATTTTCCCAATGGTTACAAAACTATAGAAAAAAAATATCTCTGAAGATATTGGCATTCATGAAGAGAATGTGACAACAAACCTTAGAAAACTTTGACATAATACTGCACATTCTAGTTATTTGAAGTATTTTTGAATTTTCAATCAATCAAAATAGCAGAATGAATCTTATCGACAAAGTTGTTAAAGAATTCGTCCACCATATGCTCCTGAAATAAATTTTAACTGTATTGTGCCATTTGGAGTAGCAGATATTGAAAACTTTACAGTATTGCATTTTTCTATTCTGACCAAGTCATGGACAGACGAACAGGATCAGAGGGTTTCTCAATTTCCAGACAATTAACTTTCTTATAGCGAGCTCTGAAAGGGATCGGCAAATTTCTTTCAATTTCAGATATGTCAGGCCAATATATAAGCTCTTGTTAACAATTTGCCATCATAGGCACAGCTTTTGTGAAAATCTTGTGAACACTTGATTTACTCAAATCAAAGTCATCAGCCCATCGAGAGAATACATCCCCAACCCGTATCTTTTTTAAACTTATCAGAACATCCATATATTTAATTTCTTCAATTTTGGTAATGTATTTCACAATGTGGTAAACATTTTCAGGGAGCCTCAAATAAAATTATTCTTCTTTTCTATAAGTGCAATAGATAAGCGCTGGCGCTGCTGTCCTTCGATATTTTCACAATCAGGATCGGATAAAGACTGACTAGGAATATACTCAGAATGTTTTTTGGTGAACCGGATAATGTATTAGCTTGGCTACTGCTAGGAGAAGAACTATTCGAATCTCTTGAGTAAATATTTCCCATGGATGTAATGTCACTCAACACAGTTTTACTAGCTGAAGGAGTGATGTTTTCATTTGGTTTGGGTTTCTTCATCGTTGATAGGTCATGTACTTATGATGAAACATTGTCAGACCAATGTCGTTTCAGGTTGATATGTGGATCCAAATTTATGGTGAAGATAGATGTCTATCTTCACCATAAATTTGGATCCCGTTGTTCTAGTATATTCCCAATTCGTAGTATCTTCGTTCAGCTGGAACCAAAGAACAATATGTTTATAGGACTGGATATAAAATACAGTACTGATCGATGATTTTGCAAACTTGCATTGAGTGAAATCTAAAGATCGTTCCTTGATGTACTCACCTGGAAATGTTCTGCACAAAAGCATATATTTCCATTTTTTACAAAAGTTTGATTCACTTCCACTGATGTTCAGACAACCGGGCACATAGCACTTTATAGACATTTTCATAGTTATTGAAATTAGAAAATAATTTCCGAAATTTTTCAATACCAAACATTCATGGAGAGCTTGTTCTTCTGCAGCAGTTCTCTGCATATCTCGTGTCTCGTATCAGATATATGCAAGAAAAAGAGCTGAAGAGAGAAAAACGATTGATAATATTCTATTCCGTGCAGCAAACGAACGAACCTATCAAAGTATCAAATAACAAATGTCATTACGTCACAATTCCATGATTCGCAACTCATACAACGATGCCAAATCAACTTTTAGAGAAAGTGACGTCACGAACCCACTTTTTTCCGGATTATGGAAAAAGTACCCATCAGAAAAAAAAATCCCAAGTGATATTAGCACATATACTTTCTAATTACAGTGTTTTCTCATGGTGCATAGAAAGGTCCATTACTTTTAATTTAATACCGATCATCAAAAAACTGGAGAAAATGTTTTATCCTATTATATCAATATTTTTATATAGTAAAATTTCTATAAATATCACGATAGTTACGATCCCTGGTATGTAACATGAATTTCGACCTAATAAATTCACACAGATTTTTTTATTTTAATATTACAATACTTTTCACAAGACTTGATCGAGTCTTTTCACAATTGCCTGAAATATCTATAAGGAAAAGGTTCAGATTGAAAAATACATATTTCAAAAAATATTTGTTGAGTCACCAGAATCTTACGGAAAATTTGTATTCCAATAATTCAATAAGAATGTAAGAATGTTTTTTGAGAAGGTGGGTACATGAACATTCATTTTGAATTTTATCTTCTTTGGAGGTGGAAAATATATCAATTATCTGTATGTATAAGAACTTCATTTGAAATGAGAGTTCCTACTGTACAATTCAGAGATATGCAAGAAGGCAAAACCATACAAATAATCGTAAGAGCAAATCCCAAAAGTTTGAAGTAATATCCATGAATGAATGATATGGATATTTTCATGAATGGGCAAACATTTATGTCTGTTGAAGACTCTGATACTTGATTTTCGAATCCGAAAGATCATCTCGCTTGATTGCAGCTAATCATAAAGCTCTTCTCCTCCTCGTTAAGTAATTTTTACTAGTCAAAAACTTGTTATTTTAAACTGTTGGCACCGAGTAAAACCCGACTCTATTCCTGTACCACAGTCAACTACAAAGCAAGTAGTTGAAGCACGAATTATAATCCAGTATTGAAAAAACTACTCAAATTCGCATAGAAAATCATTAAATACACACTTTTACCACTATGGCCACTTATAACGAATAACAATGTGTGCGTTTAGCCGCCATATTTCGTTTGTTTTGATGGATCGCTGTACACGTGAAGAGAAATGACATAATTTTGAGGTTATGTTATCATAATGAGAATTTGCAACAAATGAAATAAGCTTATCACACTCCAACATTTTTTCACGTGAAATAATGATTACTAGAACGAGATGGACGAACGAAATCGCGTCTTTGATGAAAAAGTGTTTATTTCTTGGCGCATGCGTACTCACTTTTAGCGCCCGATTTTGAAAATCGATGTTCAGTTGTTTTGGCTTTACATAGGCTATCCTTATTATCAATATTTGAAGTTAATGAATATATATATGCGTGAAGGATGCTTACCTGTATCGGTAGTGTGTTGTGAAAACTGATTAAGGAATATATACATTAAATCTCAAAGGACCGCATCAATGGGAAATTGGCTTTCGGTAAATTTGTTCGAATTTTTCATATATTGCAGAATCGTGATGCTGATCAAATGTCTCCATTGCACCACCACTCTAAATTCAAAGGTTTAGATTATATAGGGTGCTGAAAATCACTTTTCCAAAATTTCAAATGGCCATTGTGAAGAGACTGTTTTGAATATATATACCAAATCGAGTTCGCATCGATTGTTCATACGGCCGATTTGAATACACTATAGAGAACAATTATTCCTGCACGTACAGACGATATACAGGGTGAGTCCAGCACAGCCAGTTTTTCAGTGATTTCCAAAAATTTCTGTAGGATACCAATATTAATTGCGATTGATGATATTATCATCTCCTGAATTAAACTGACAGAACTATTATGTATTTCTCATAAAACTGCACCAGTCCTGCTTATTGATATATATCCAAATGCCTGAAATTCCGGAAAAGTTGGCTACAAACTCGATCGTTCACGGTGAAAGTTCACTCTGCAGATATATAAAATATATAGGGTGGATCAAAAAATAGTGTCCTTTGCTTATAATTTCCTTGAAGTAGTTATGATTGTTATTGATGTCATTGAAGCATTTTCAGAAATACATTCTCTTCGACACACATCTGCCGAAATATTTTGAACAATATTATTAGTAAATAAAACTTCATCTTCTACGATTAGTAGAATAACTCGAATGATGGTAGAAGAATTTCGAGAAATATTGCAGAATATTTAAAAAGAAACATTGATTTACAACAAAATAGGAAACGAAATTTGCTCATATTCCACTAAAAAGACTTACTATATGGAATGTATAGGTTGCTAATGAAGAACGACAGGAAATCCAGAATTATACAAGTTTCAGTGTTCAGATGACATCCTGTTGGAAAACTTGGGCTCACCGCCGGACAACTGTCAATTGACCTTGATTGATGATGTATATTATCACCTACTTCAATATCAAAACTGTGGAATTCTTTGAACGGAAAACAAAAAATAACAGGGTACCAATGAACTAAAACGAATGATGACATGAACAACGTAGAGAAAAGGATGATAGAGTCAGAACACATAATTACCTTGTCCCTCTCTATGTTCAGCATCCTCTATATGGATGAGAAGGGCATTTGATGTATACCTTATATATTGTTCATGACATGCCTAGCCAAGGTACCAGATAACACTGGCCATATGGGCACAACAAACATCCAAGGGTCCTGGCTCCAGTTTTACAAGTGCAATAATATCCAAATATAACATCGTCAACACTATTGATTTGTTCAATATCCTCTAAATTTGCTTCGAATGCTATGAATAATTGATATTTAGTGGCATTATCTGGTATATGACACCAGTTATATATCGTACCCATTGTAAATCTAGTCTTGGAAATTCATTGGAATGATCCTGTCTGAGTAATGTCCACTGACCACGTCTCATATTTAGATTTTCTGCTTCAACTCTGGCTTGAACTACGTTGACTCTATTAGTCTTTTCCAACATTATATTGGCTAATTCTAGGTTGGCATCTCTCATTTGAATAAGCGGATGGTACTTATTTATCAACGCACCTGTTATTTGTAGGAAACATTTTATATTTTTAATATGATGTGTAACAATTTTGTGATAAAAAAAATTTGAACATTGTCTTCAAATGACCATTCCGAGCCTTAACTATCCATCTAGTTTTTGTTATGATTCTGGACTTGTTGGTTTCGTCTGTTAGTAGTTGTCTTTTTCCTCTAGGTAAAACTGAAGGCATTTCACAATGAATGCTGATATTCTGAAGAAAAGGAAGAGCATCTCGCTAGCCCCTATCTACAATAAAAATATCACCTGGATGAAACCATCTCCTCATTTGTTTGACATCTATTCTCAATTCATTCTACAGTATGCATGCATCATTATTCCTTGAATCTACGAAATATGGGCCTTGAATATCCAAAATGGAACCATCAGTACCTACAATTAGGAATATGATTGTCGTAATACCCAGAACTTACAACTTTTGTCGATGTACAAATAAGTACAATCTATATAAACTATTGGTTTTGGTTCATTGGGTTGTGGATTGTACAATTGATTCGCAAAAACACTAGCATGTCGTTCTATAAATTGTTCTCTTGCTATTCTCGCACTTTAGTTATCACTGAATTCGTTGCCTGGCGGCTTGAATAATTGAATATGATGGTTGAAAATTCATCAGAAATACCTTGTCGGAGTTTGCATAAGAATGCCAATGAATCTTTTTAAGAAATGTGTCTCTCACCTCTATCTTGTCTTGGTACAGATACACAATGATTATATAAGTCACCAAACTGTTCTTTTGTGAGCAGAGCAATGGATTTGAATTTTCATCAGAAAAACTATTCTCGTCTACGTAATTCAATTTACGCTTAGCAGCAGTTCCGAGTTCATTTAAAAATGATTGAAGTTCCTGACCTTTCAGAGCGTAAGGTCTATTGATATATCTCAAGCCTAATAGATGAAAACCCACGATCATCAAGATTAATTCTACAGGAACTGGTATTTTCTGGTATATAGATGTTCAGATTTATGAACACATGACTCTGCATTCTATTGTGAGTCTTTGAAGATCAGCTACACCAATGCAAATGAGACACGTGTGCCTTAAGGTTGTGTAAAATATTCAATCTCAAACATTCTGGATCTTCTTGAAGGACGAATCTCTTGAATAATTGATTGGTTGCATGTCAAACAGATACCATATTTTGTGTATTGAATATAACATCACACGTAAAACAATTCAATCGGTGACGATTAGCCATTTTTTCAATAATTGATATGATTCCAATGAGAACTTAACATATGCAATGATTGCAAAATGACAATTCAGTATTTGTTAAACAAATGGATATGGTTGCTATATGTCATTCCAAACCAGAGCCATTCTGACCAAACTAAAGTTGCAGCTAGTCCATCTCCTCTCCAAGTGTGGGTACTTTTCAAACAAACTTAGTGTCGGGATAGTAAACATGACTTAGAGGGATCATTTTATGGCATAGGCTTACAAATAGAAAGTGTGAGTCGATATTTTTTCGTAATAAAGAAAGCATTTATATGAGATTATATTGGCCACAAATGGTTCACAGCAGGCTACTAAACATGTATTCCTTTCCATATACAGGAAGTTTCAATTACCAATTAACTGACATTTCACCAATTGAGGTGTGAATTCGAGTAACGAGTATATTTTGAGAATTGGTAGTTTTGCTAGTCATTGGTGGGAAGTCGATTGTGGTTTATTCTGAAATTCCATATGGAACATATATCTAGAATCTAGAAATTCTCCGAAGAATGTGATACACTCTGTATAGGTACAAAACATTTTTTTTAATGAAATATGAGCATATTCCGTTACCTATAATATCGTTATTCAATGATTTTGTTTTATTTTTTGTTATTTTTCGAGATTCTTTTACCTTCACTCGAGTCGTTCTATTACTCGTAGTATATATAGGTTTATACATATCATTCAAAATATTCTAGAGTAAATTTTTCAAAATATTTCAACAGATTGTGTCGAACACATATTTGTGGAAATGTTTCAATAAAATCAATATCAAATATAACTACTTCAAGGAAACTATCAGTAAAGGACACTAGTTTTTGATCCAACCTGTATATTTCATGTATCTGCGAAGTGAACTTCCACCATGAACGATCGAGTTTGTAACTGACTTTTCCGGAATTTCAGGCATTTGGATATATCAATAAGCAGGACTGGTGCAGTTTCATGAGAAATACATAATAGATATGTCACTTAAATTCAGGAGATGCTAATATCATCAATCGCAATTAATATTGGTATCCTACAAAATATCTGAAAATAAATAAAATTCCACTGCTCAATTTTTTGGAAATCGCTGAAAAACTATCTTTGGACTCACCCTGGATATCGTCTGTACGTGCAGGAATCATTGTTCTCTATAGTGTATTCAAATCGGCCGTATGAACAATTGATGCATACTCGATTTGGTTTATATATTCGAAAAAGTCTCTTCACAATGGCCATTTTAAATTTTGGAAAAGTTATCTTTAGCACCCTATATAATCTAAACTGTTGAATTCAGAGCGGTGGTGCAATGGAGACATTCGATCAGCATCACGAGTTCTGCAATATATAAAATTCGAGCAAATTCACCGAAAGCCAATTTCCCATCGATGCGGTGCAAGGTCCTTTATGACGCTATAAAAATCAAAAATAGGGGTTCGTATCCGCTTAGAGAAAATAAACATTAAATTTAAATGTATAAAAAGAGTCATTGATCACCTCACAGACACAGATAATTCTAAAAACACTTCAGCTGATGGAAAATAAAGAACTCCATGTATTTTAACCCTATATACACAGCTAATAAACATATCATAGGACGTAATAAATTAGGGTTTTTCAATCTTCCCCTGAGTCAAACAGTTTAAGTTGAAGACATAAAATCTTTCATCACTACCCGCCAATGGCCACGCATTATAGACATAAAAAACTGTCTCCTACCCTTCGACGACGGAGACAGGATGGTAACTGACGCGGTAAACGTCATCAACTAGAAAAATATGAAAGGCCAGAAAATTATTAATTCCCTCTCATTTCAGAGCCTGCCATTCAATCTCGATATACCAACTTTTAATACTCGATGTAGTTAGAAAAAAATTGAGTCTTAGTGATCAAATAGAAATAATTAAAATGTTTACTTAACAGTATTAGAAAATTAGCGGAAGGGAAAATGTATTATCTAGACGCGACATTATTTAATTACTAAAATGATAACTAAAGAAAATATTGAAAAAATCAATAATCAACAATCACAATAGGCGAGATAACTAATTTCTGGAAAAAATACCACGATGTGCAGAACGATGAGGAAAATGGTTGGATTATCTTTCAATTTTTTTTTTCGAAGTAGTTTAAAAAAAACCCAAAGAAATGTTCCTGTTTGAACACTGCAGAAACCACGCCAAGATGTGACGTAACAAGTTCAGATCTATCGCCGATCGTCGAGAGCAACGGAGTTGTCAAGCGTTATTCATAATATTTCTTTACAATGTGAGCAGGCCGAATAAATAATGATATGGTATACATACATATTATTCAAGAATAACTAAATCAAGAACAGCTATCGAATACGAAGTCTTCATTTCAATATAACACATAACACAAGTTCTGTTTTATTCATAGGATGAAAAAGGATCATATTTACTCAGAAGTTCCGCAAAATAGTGACACTGGCAACTAGGAAAAATGCCAAATCAATGGAGTTATGACGTCAAAAGAAGCGGCAATAACGCTGTGTTTGAATGTCTCACTGAATTTGGGGGTTTTTGAGCAGCGTTTATTCGAATATTGCAGAATATCTTCTAGAAAAAACTATGCATACATAATGTTTCATCACTATATTTCAACTTCAAGCACATATGAAGCAAATTTGTGAGTTTGTGATCTCGTCTATTTAGAATCCGATTAATATTGTGTGTGTGCACCAGCAACTGTAACAGAAAAAAGGTAAGCTATATTTTGTTGTTTGTATTTTTTTTTCAACTATTATTAAACTGAATGGCATATTTCGATTCTCTACGAAATCTCTACCCAAATTGAAAATGTTTGTATTTGAAATTTCAATTGCATATTTGGGTATGGTCATTTGTGGTCTTCCAAAACATAAATTAAATTAGCCTTTACTTTTGAATTTATCCATAGAATCTCCAGTTACCTGTATTATAAATAAAAACTAGACTGCTATCATGGCGGAATACATTTCGAAATATCTTGATCTATTGTTGTAATGCGAATCTATACCTAGAAATATTTCACTTTATTATTGAATCAAATTGATTCGATTTCTGGTGTGTGTGAAGAATTACCAAATTTTATGAATCATTCATCCAGTTGCTCATCCAACCAATATTAATTTTTTTCATTGTTTTATTTTCTCAATTAATAGAGAGAATAGACTTTCTTATAATTGATTTGTTCATTCAGATTGTTAAATTAATAAAATATTTGATATTATATACAGTGTAATTGAAAAAGCTGAATTCATTTTGTAACTGGTTTAGACAGATTATTTTATATGGAAATATTGTTGTTTATCTTGAAGTCATTTTGAAATTGTTAGATTCTTGAAATTTCAGTTCCTTGAGGTGTGCTGGGCCGGTTCGTAATAATGGCTAATCAGTTGTGGGGTTTTTAATTCTACTACTGTCCCGGGTCATGATATCGGTGTAAATTGTTGGGTTTCTAATTGAACAACACCCTGTACGGGTCTTGATATTGGTAAGTTCTACGTTTCCATTGTATCAGTCGAGTTTTATACAGAGAGTGTCAGCAATTACAGAACATTGAAGATGAGGGTTGCAACCCTACCTAAAACCTTGAATTTCAATAAATCTCAATTTCTGTGGAGACACACTCAGAGTTTTTCCCCAATTCCAACTTTCTGGAACTCCATTATGAGAAGATGAACTATTTCAAGTATATATATATATATATATATATATGAAAGAGAGTAATAGTGAGGGGACTGTTACAAACAAAGTAGAAGGAATTTAATGGACATAGCCCTCAGAGAGAAGTGTTAACCGTAGACACGTGTTTCGGGCTCTCGGCCCTCATCAGTACGGTGGAGAAGTGCAAAGATGAACAACACTTGGTAGAAAACGACAAATCAACGGAGTCAACAAACAGACGCCAACCGCTCATTTGTGGTTTCGGTCAGCAGACCCTGAATTCCGTGGTGATGTTGGTTGTTGCCCTGGAATTCAGGGTCTGCTGACCGAAACCACAAATGAGCGGTTGGCGTCTGTTTGTTGACTCCGTTGATTTGTCGTTTTCTACCAAGTGTTGTTCATCTTTGCACTCTCCACGTATGATGGGCCAGAGCCGAAACACGTCTACGGTTAACACTTCTCTCTGAGGGCTATGTCCATTGAATTCCTTCTACTTTATAAATATATATATATATATATACAATATATAATATATATATATATAATATATATATATATATATATATATATATATATATATATATATACAGAGTGTCCATGGACTTCCTTTTTTTCTCTCGGAAATGTACAGATGGGGTCAAAATATCACCAATACTTCATATAACTTTTGTTCCTGAAAGCCTTCGTTACCAAGTTACGGGCCCTCAAAGTTAGAAAATGAAAAATGTTTTTCTTTGATAACTTTCAAAGTGAATATTCAAAATCATCTAAATTTTGGTGATTGACTAACCAAATAAATTCCTTCGATGAGCTTTCATGCAGGAGTCAGTTGTTTTGCTACAAATTCAGGAACGGACTACCCCCGATGGTCCACACCCCAAAACTTTGAAATGACAGATAATTTTTCAATAGTTTTCAACAAAATAAGGTTACGTAATCAATTTTCTGAATAGAAGTACTCGTGTGGGAAGTCGATCGGAGCAACGATTCTTAATGAAAATGCAGTTTAACTCGACGACATCAAACCCGATCGTCCACCATTATTTGAAATTTCCACAGTAGAAATACTAATGCTAATGTTAATTCAACAACATTTATAACAGGGATAATACAAAATATGCTAAAATAAAGTCGTAAACAAAAAGTACAGTACCTAGTTGAAAGTTTCATTCACAATGTAGATATTTTTTCAGATGAAATATCAAGTTATGTAGAATCGTGGTGTTTTTGAACTAACAAGCTACTCCACTATGAAATATCGAATTCAGTCCATATTTTGTATGTACGCGTGGAATAAGCACGTTTGGTGTTGCGTTATCTGAATCTCATGAAACTCAAAATTTGGATGTTGCAAATTCGTATTCACAGCTTAAATGTTTCACTGATAAGTATAATTTCATGGAAGAAAATCTTCAACCCGAAGATACATTTAGCTGAAAAAACGCACATCGGAAGACATTATTGATAGAAAGCAAACGAATAAACTACAAAAACGGCTGTACATGAATAGGTGAAAAATATCCGGTGAATAAATGTATGTTCCATTTTTTCCACAGATGTTGACAAAAACACCTTGTAGAAAGAAATAAAATTAGTGTGGATAAAAAATGACAACTGGAATGCGATTTCGTTTTGTTGCGTGGTGCGTTGTCATTGTATTGTCAATATTCTAATAGGACAGTTTGAAGTGTTTTGATATGGCCGAACAGTTTACATTCAACGAATATGCAGATATGCATACATTGTATGGACGAGCATTTGGTAATGCTGCAGAAGCCCGTCGTCTGTATGCCGAGCATTTTCCCAATCGAACGTTACCGGCAAGAGAAACGTTCGAGCGTGTCGATGGCAGCTTGAGGGAGACATGTTTGTCTAATGGATAATTAATTGGAGCCTGTTGTTTTATTTCGATATTATTGTAGGTTCAGTTTGGCCAAAGCGAGGTGGTGAGGGCGCTCCTAGGGCTGTGCGTACCGTTGTATTGGGGGAAAATATTTTGGAAGCTGTCGCTGATGACCCTTCAATGAGCATCAGAAACCTATCAGAACAGTTCCATACATCCAAGTCCACTATTCATAGAATAATTAGGGAACAACTGCTCCACCTATATCACATCCAGAAGGTACATGCCACGCCTGGAATATGCCAATTGGTTCCTGGATAAGCAAAGAGAGGATATGACTTTTATTACTTGAGTTTTATTCACTGATGAAGCAGGTTTCAGTAGAGATGGAGTAATCAACTCTCATAATCTCCACATATGGGCCGAAGAAAATCCCCATGGGATATTGCAAACCAAATACCAACGGAAATTCAACGTGAATGTTTGGGCTGGTATCATAGGAAACCATTTCATAGGACCATTCATTCTACATGACCGATTGAATGGAGAACGTTTTTTGGAGTTCATTCAAAACGATTTGAATGGACTTTTAGAACATGTTCCATTGCAAACCGAAGAGATATGTGGCTTATGCATGATGGCGCTCCTCCTCATTTTAGTTTGATTGTGCGGGACCATCTGAACCAGATTTTCCCCAATAGATGGATTGGTAAAGGTGGGCCACATACATGGCCACTACGGTCTCCGGATTTAAATCCATTGGATTTCTTTCTGTAGGGGCATCTAAAAAGCCTCGTTCACGCTACACCTATTTACACCAGAGATGCCTTGTTGAATAGAATTACATTACATTGTGAAGCCATACGAAACGACCCTGGCATGCTATTTCAAGTGCAGAGAGGGTGTTTGCGCCGACTAAGAGAATGTATTGAGAGAGACGGAGGTCATATCGAGCAGTTTTCGTAGCGGATTTTGCATTTCTGTTTGCTCTTGAGGCTTGCAATTGATTATTTACACCATGAGTTTTGTAAGGTAAACGTGTTTGCATAATGAAAATTCGTTATGAACATTGTATCTATCATTTATATTTTCATTACAAATTAATCTTTTCGAATAATGGTAGACATCTCAGGTTGGATGTCGTCGAACAAAAATGCATTTCTATCAAAAATCGTTGCTCCGATCGATTTTCCACACGAGTACTTTTATTCAGGTAATTGTCCGGATAACCTTGTTTTGTTGAAACATATTGACAAATCCCAGTCATTTCAAAGTTTTGGGGTGTGGACCATCGGGGGTAGTCCGTTCCTGACTTTGTAGCAAAACAACTGACTCCTGCATGAAAGCTCATCGAAGGAATTCATTCGTTTAGTCAATCACCAAAATTAAGATGATTTTGAATATTCACTTTGAAAGTTATCAAAGAAAAACATTTTTCATTTTGTAACTTTGAGGGCCCGTAACTTGGTAACGAAGGCTTTTAGGAACAAAAGTTATATGTAGTACTGATGATATTTTGACCCCATCTATATATTTCTGAGAGGAAAAGAGGAAGTCCAGGGACACCCTGTATATATATATATATATATATATAAATATATATATGTGTGTATATATATATATATACATTTGAACTGATGTTATTTTTGGTTCTGGGGACCATGATCGGTGAAGATATATTGACGTGTAGTATCGTTGGATTTTAGGCTGCTCCCAAAAAATATGAGAACTTTTCATCGACTTTGAAAAGGTATAACTTCAAGAAACTCGACGGGGATAATTTTTTTCGTTTCCTCCAAACCGGGATGGAAGGATTTATAACGAATGTTGATAAAGCTAGTAAAAAAATTGTTGATTTCCTTCAATAATTTCAAAATCTGCCTCCATGAAAAATGTAAATTTGCGTAAGAATCCCGTAGAAAATCAAATCAGTCAACCCTTACTACAAAATATCTAAAAAACGTAAACCATTATATCGCGAAATAGTCAATAATCTCAGTAATAAAACATAACATTCCAAAAGCCTATAAGGCTTTTATAGAAAAATCTGACGGTGCCCTGAAGACAGATTCTCAATAAACTTCAAGATTGTTTATACTGTTGATTCTAGTGTGAAACAGAAAAATAACGGACAGCCAAAGTAATGTTCATGAAAAAAATCTTATTGCCACTAAAAAAACCAGTTATCGACTCGTCCACCGATGATATACCTGCCAAGATTCATATACAAGTACAATGTTTCTCTCAACCACTGAAAAACAAGTTATCGACTCGCCCAGTGATGACATACCTGCCAAAATTAATATATTTTGTTTCTTCTGTTGGAAATATTTGGTTCCTTCCAACGTTCTATCAACTGGCTGAGCTCTGGGTAGAACATTAATGACTAACTTTGGCACAAATTAACTTTATTAACTGAGGAATAAAATAATAACTCGGGAACTTATTTGCAATAAATATACCATCTGTCATATTTACAAAACAACTGCTACTTCCCTAATAAAACATTCACAACCTCCCTATCTAAGAAAGTGTCTTTGAAAGTATCTATAGGGTAAATATAAAAATATATGTATATATTACACTTACATTATATATTGTTTTTTGAAATCTGGAGACTTTCACGTATTTATTTGTTCATTTTCACATTCGAAAATAGAGAAATATAGGCCAATCGTCTTGATATAATTTTTTCCAAGCTTATTGAAATTAAATTAGTAACACACAGTACTGTTTCCAGTCTACGTATTCTTACTCAATTTGTTTGCAAATATCTTAATGTGATATACCTACTTCAGCAAAGTCCCTGACCGAACTCAATGATTTCGGGATTACCTCAATGTATTTGAAGTCCATTTTTTCCACTAGAAAACTGTTTGTGGAATATAAAATATTATTTTTCGGGTGTTCCATAGGGTTCTGAGCTGGAACCTTTACCCTTTTTACTTTTCATAAATCGGTGATGATTTGATTCCTCAGAAACTGTTTGCTGATGACACGAAAATATATAGGGAAATACCTGATGTAAATCATTGTTCATAATTACAAAATGATTTTGAATTATCACTAGGTGTTGTCGAAAAAATAAACAGAAAAGTTAAAAATAAAACAAAAGATTAAACCGACGAAAAAATCAACTGAATAGCAAAAAATCAAATAAACCATAATGAAAGTTGAGCTCCTAAACTAATGTGAGTAACTAATTTTGAGTCGGCGACAAACAAACTAGCAATTGAATTAGGTAAAGCGTTGAATGATGGCAGCGGGATGCACGGCGGCGTTTTGATTAATTCTTCAAAGTAATATAATGATCTTCGTTGATTTTTTGTTTGGCGCCGACTCCAAATTAGTTACTCACATTAGTTTAGGAGCTAATTTATCATTAAGACTAAAAAGGTTTATTTGATTTTTTGCTTTTCAGTTGATTTTTTCATCGGTTCAATATTTTGTTTAAAAGTTTTGTAATATCAATATCTTCTTTTGTACTAAGTGTAGCTCTCAGCATGGAGTAATTTGACTATAACGTAGATGCCTTCAACTTTGTAGATGAATCGGAAAAGTATGCAATCATGACATTTTCAGATCGGGAGGTCGTCTTTTTCTCTTGGCAATAATCCACGAAACGTTTGTAAGCGTATTCATATTTTGCCTTGGATTTATTTGGCAATAAATTCAAGATGACATTTTCAGCAGCATTTTCTAGCATTTCTAGCATTTTAGCGATAAGTAGGTATTAAACCGAAATAAGTAGTGAATCTCTGACTATTGTCACAACAATAAACAAACAGTGATTATCAATGAAACGATTTCATAGGCAATAATAAGGTAATCAAAAATTGTTATGCATTTATAAAAATTCCTTAATTTATGATAATGTTGATTGCGATTTCAGAAAAAAATAGTATGTGTACCTAGTGGTAAAAGCACATTCCCAGACTTCAATGCTGGTTGGCCTCGGCTTAACGCCTCGGCCAACAATATACATTGTCGTCCGGAAATGTATTGCTTTTACTACTAGATACACAATGTACTTTTTTCCCAAAATTTTCATTTGCTTTGTCGGGTACTTCTGGGTATGTGTTTGAATAACTTTTTGTAAGCTAGGAAACAGTTTTTATATATCGGCAAAAGGTATTCAGTTCACAGAAAACTGTATTTCACAACAGTCCATTTTGGGACTAATCCTTTTCCACGTAAACTCATTTCAGCTCATTTAAGTTTGATAAGGAGAAGCAACAATTATTTATAGCAACAAACATTTCCTCGCTATTAGAAATAGCAGGACAAATGTTCTCGAAAAATATCTTCATGGCGTATATCCCATGAGTTAACATTAAATTTGAAAGGAAGAAAAATATTTTATGTTTATCTTAAATAAAAACTTTTTAACAAAAAATTGAACCGACGAAAAAAAACTGAAAAGCAAAAAATAAAATGAACCTTTTGAGTCTTGATAACTAAGCTCCTAAACTAATGTAAGTAGCTAATTTTGAGTCGGCGCCAAACAAACAAGCAAATAATTACGTAAAGTGTAAAATGATAGCAGCAGGGTGCGCGGCAGCGGCGAGTCTCTTCGCCGGAAGTTGCCGAGCGTTCTCGAAGACAATATCATTGAGACAGCTTTCCGAATGGGCTCACACGTGAAGGCACACGTCGTTGCGAGTGGTTGCGCAGAGAGCGCATTATTCAAATGTTATTGTTTATCGCTGGAGATTTCACGGTGCATTCTTATGTAATTTTGTTTTGTTTTCATTTCTTCAGAGTAATTTAAAGATCTTCGTTGATTGTTCGTTTGGCGCCGACTCAAAATTAGTTACTTGCTCAGTTAGTTATTAAAACTCAAAAGGTTCATTTCATTATTTGCTTTTTGCAGTTTCTTTTTTCCTCGGTTAAATTTTTTGTAAAAAAGTTTTTATTTTTAATTTTTTTGTGGCTAAAATTTACGAACTACTACCTACTCAATTTGAATTACTCTCAAAATACTCACTTACCCACCTTACTTCAACTATTTGTATGCCTCTTACTTCAAAACTATCGGAACTTCCACAGAAAATTGTATCCCCTGTTTTCATCCCCCTAGGGGTTGCATTTATATAACTACCAAAATACATATTTATAACAAAGACCCTCAATTTTCATGATCGTAACTTTAACACTAACTGTACATACTCTCAACCTCCCATTTCAACCCTCTATATGGTTGAATTTTCAAAAACCCTCATACACATTTTTTTAATTTGTGAACAAACTAGTTTCCATGACTCTAATTTCTAAACTAACTTTCACTTTCACCTCCCTCCTCATCCACCTGTTCACCCCTTCAGGAATGGAATATAAAGAAATTATGCTGTCAAAATTTATGCTCTTAGATCCAGAGGTTTGATCTGGGCGTTGATCGTATATCAGTCTATCAGTGAGTCTGTTAGTCAGGACATGTAACTATATATGTACATATTACCCCAAACACGAGGTAGCTGCTGTGAACCGTTGAGGAGATCCCCCGATTGTCTCCATCATCAGATTGATTCCGGTCCTCCATTATATGTTGTAGTGTCATCAGAACTACATATATGTGTGCGAAATTTCAACAGAATCGGTTCACAGATGAAAAACCAATAAATCATCCCCTATTTTTCTATCCCTAGGGGTATAATTTTTCTCAAATTCAAATGTGAAAAACTTACAGCCAAGTAGCATTTTTAGTGGACGGAACATAGCGAACAAAATTCTAGAAAACTTTGAGGTGTTTGATCACAACCACTGCCACGTATCATACACGGTACTATCACGCGGCGGCTACCAAAATGGGGAAGACTTTTTTGGTGGCTGCTACGTTCCGATCTCAGATAGCCACATTCCAACCACGTTGTGGTCACCTGGCAAAAACGTGAATATGTAGTGGCCGACACTATACACGTTAAACAACTGACTGCATTTGTGTAAATAATATGTAGCTCGATCTCTGTTCAGCAACATATTTTTATGATAAATGTTCCTCATTCTTCCATTTTGCCTGATTCATTTCTAATACTCGATCAACTATAAAAATATTTAACATATGGACATACAAACGCGTAAGTAAGCATATTGAATTTGGATACTTCTGATCGGGATAAAATTAAAACGATTGAAAATTTTATGTGAAATATGGGTGTTGTAGCTCGATTGTGAGCACGCACCATCTGAATACACTTTATTTAAGGAAAACATTATAATTTTGGAAATAACTCGCCTTTGAAATTATGTACTCAAATCCCTCAAACATTGTTTTATCAATCTTGGTTGGTTGAAACGAATACTTACGTAATAAATTACTAAGTTTGATGCAGTGCTGACGGAAAATAAATATTTATTGAATATTTCGATCATTTCTCTCATGATGGCGACCCAGCATATTCCTGTAAATATGGCGGCTTTTGGAGAATATAACTTTAAAGTGTCAGAAAGTGCAAATATACCACTCTAAAGCTCCTGCCATCATGATGTGCCCAGTGGAACTAAATTATTAACTTTTCCACCACTGGAAAGTGGCACCCACGTCGAAGGCCCATGACTCACCACTTCAAAGTTATAAGCTAAAAGTTACAATAGGTCTTATACCCTTGAAAGGGGCGAACACCTCGTGCTATTAAAACCTGCCACTTCAAAGTTATAACCTCTAAATTGCGGGTATATATTCATCAATTGTTAAAAAAGGACATGTAGTAAGTACAGTGGATTTATGCAGCTCCAATCAACAATTATCAAGTATCAAGTAACAATGATTAATTAACAAGTAATGAAAGTGATGGCATTTATGCAAACAGAATCAACAATTAAGGTATAAATATTAAGCAGGAGCACAAGTCAGTGATACAATCTATTAAAATTAACCATTTTATACAAAACCAAGAAAAATTGACTATTGAAAACGCATAACCCGTTTTCTTTTGAATGAATATCATTCACGTAACGGGTGAAACGAACTTTTTGTAAGCCAAAATAAAATAATTTGAGAAAAGTTAGGTTAGTTTACGTCATCGCACGGACCAATCCACGGTCACTTCAAAATCAAGGAGAATTGTCCATTGAAAACGCATAACCCATTCCATATTGAATAAATATCGTTCATGTTTCACGTAACAGGTTAAACTAACTTTTGGAAACCACAATAAAATAATTTGAGAAAACTTAGGTTAGCTTTTGTCATCGCGCGGAATAGTGAATTTTGAAGGTTATTGTAATTTGTAGATAGCACGAACGTGGCAACCATCACCACATATCACAATCAACTGCCTGACACATTGAAGGTTTTATGGAAGTTACCAAAACGTCACCGAAACTATCATACTCTCTTGGAATGTGACTTCTAAGTGATAATTTAAGTGGTACAGGATGGTTACCGCAACGGTTTTTTACCACTTCTACCACATTTTCCTACCCTTAGAAGTGGAATTGTTTTCGAATCCAAATTGGACCAACTTTGAGGTATACCCTATCCATTAAAAAAAGAATCATGAAAATCGGACTACTGTGTAAAAAGTTATGCGTGGTCATACATAAAATAATATACGCGTCGACTAGAGAACTTCCTCCTTTTTTTTTTCGTCGGTTAAAAATCTACAAGCATTCATTTGGAAGATCTCATTGAATTCAATGATCGGATTAATAAGTATAGTCATTCTAAGGACTTCATAAATTAGATAAATGATCGTAATTCGAACATATTCACTAATTGAGAAAGTAACTTTCTCCAAAATAAGAAATAGATGACCTCTAAAACATTTCAAACCATTATTCCTTCTTGGTTCACTCTAAATTCAAATATTTGATTTGGGGTGAAGCTCAAACCAATAAAAACACTTCAGAACAAAATCATCAAGTATATATTCAAACTTGACTATCGAGAACCAACAAAACCAATCAAGGAAAGTTCTATATATTCATTCATTATACGAAATCAGACTATGCAGCTTCTTTCAGTTCGTTAACAATAATATAAGACATTCCAATATTTTTAAATTAAAAAACCGGTTAAATCAAAACAATTATTTGGATTATTTTTTGACATTTCTAAAAAATAATGAAAACTATCAATTCAAATCATTCATGTACCTTTTGGCCTATCAAAAATTATTATAGTGAGAATAATCTACCTAGAAAATTGCCGCGGGAATAATTTGAGGTATTTTGTTTTTATTCTTCGACAACCTATATTTTTAATTTGATGTCTGTCATCAATTCGCATGAAAAGTGAGAAATGAATCAAAACCGGTTTAGTTCATTATACCAGTTTGCGAGAAAGTTTGTTTGTGATCGTAAATTCAAAAAATAATCTACAGACTACCACACGAGAGTTCGATAAAGTAGATTTATTTCTCAAACTTGTTGCCATTTGGCAATAGCCACTCGAGCCCGTCGAACTCTCGTGTCTATTGCCTGGCAACAAGTTTTCGAAAATCTGTCGAATTATTTTCACTTCATTGTCACTCTCGTTGGTATTACAACTTAAAATAATCTTACAATAATCTAAATCATTTGAAAACATGATAAATTCATTTAAAAAAATTATAGATTGAAAAAACTAAAAAAACAAGCTTGTATAGCAATATGGACTCATGTGAAAAATGTGTGGGGTGGCTTGATGTCAGTTATCTTAAGTTTTTTATCGCTAGCTATTCGTAAAGCTAGATTCATTATAAAAAGCACCCCACGTTTTTACATAAAACGAATGTTTTGGCGAATGACTTCATTCTTATTAGTTTCAACTTTTAAGTCCATACAAGAGTGTTTTTCAGTTATCTGTAATTTTATTTTCAATTATTCAGTCCATTTGATACAAAAGGATACGGGAGAAAAACTCTTCGATTGATTCATCCACATAGAAATCGAGTTTTTACTAACTTTTGGCGAATGTGCTGCGCACTAACAAAATATAATGTATTTTTTTACGATCTTGGTGATAATAGTAGGTCATAGCTATGAAATTATTGTATTGTTCACGGTTCTCAATCGTTTGCAAAATTTCAAATAATTCTGACATCTGGAAATGGGTGAAAATTAATGTTTTTCATTGATTTGGATTCCTTTACCTCTTCTGAGTACATCGTGTCCTACCTTCTAGTTACTTAGTTTCCCTTTTATAAACTTGTATGTTCCTTGGGAAATAAAATTCATCATTTCATTATCAAAGTGAACAATTTACTTGTTAATTTCAAATGTTACGAAGCGGGGTGCTCTCCTCAATGTTCATCTATCATGAGGTATACAAAAATATTTATGATAAAATAAAGATCATGAACAGTAGGAACTATATGCATAAATGAGTCATGGCACGAATTAAATATTTGTTGATGTTTTTTTACTTTAGTGTACATATTTTGTTTCAATGTTCGTTTTCGAATAGACCAGGGTCGATAATTTTTGGAACAAAAAAAAATTATAGTTGAATGAAACTCATTGGAAAAGGAAGGGAATATAACAAAACTGAAAGGAAAAATAATTTACGGGCGATCTGAGGTCGGGAAGAGGAAGGGGGTGAGTTTCAAAGGGTAAAAAGTTAAATGGCAAAGTTGTAGGTAATCAAAAGATCTACAACTTTAGTTTTCACACTTTTCCCACATAATCTCAAAATTTATGTGAAAAATTCAAATAACCAAGTTTTTTGTTTTTTATTTTTAACTTTTACAAAAAAAAATTTTCACGAAATTTGGTGAAAACTTCCTCTTTTATGTCCCAAACACACTTTAATTTTTTTTATTTAAAATATTAATTTTTCCGCCTTATTTTGACTTAATATCGAAAAAGCACCCTAATTTTCAATCAGAAATTCTCCCGTGAAAATATGAGGTTTTTCAAAAAAGTCGATGGGCTTTTTGTTCGTTGAAATCTCTTCTTTCTGATAGTGTAAAAAAAAATATACATTACCATGGTAAATGTTCTCAGAAAATGCAAAGAAATAACAGGTAGTAATGCCCAGACCCTCCTAGCCCCTTCCCCACTTCTCTATGAAATACCTTTTGATGGGCTAAAATTTTCCGTAGGTCACTCAGGTATATGAGTTATCTTAAAATAGCAATTAATAGGCATCTACGCATATAATTTAGAGAAGATTCTACAACTTTCTCAAAATATTGTAGATGTCTTATTAAATTCGGATTCGAGTTTTTTTCGTTTCTTTGCATTTTCTGTCATAGTAATGTACTTTTTCTGATACCATCAGAAAGTAGAGATTTCAACCAGCAAAAAGCCCACCGACTTTTTTTAAAAAGCTGATATTTTGACGGGAGAATTTTCGATTGAAAATTAGGGTGATTTTTCAATATTAAGTCAAAATAAGGAAAAAATAAATATTTCAAATCAAAAAAATTACAGTGTGTTTGGAACATAAAAAAAAAGTTTTTACAAAATTTCGTGAAAAAAAATTTGTAGAAGATGAAAATAAAAAATAAAAATCTTGGTTATTTGAATTTTTCACTTAAATTTTGAGGTTATGTGAAAAAAGTGTGGATACAAAAGTTGTAGATCTTTTTATTACCTACAACTTTGCTATTTAAGTTTTTTCCATAGGACTCACTCACCCCCTTCCACTTCCCGACCTCAGATCGCCCGTAAATCATTTTTCCTTTCATTTTTGTTATATTCTCTTCCTTTTCCAATGGGTTTCAACCTACTATTTTTTTTTTCACTTTTTACCATTTTCGAAGGCTTCAGCACTGGTCTAGAAGAAAACATTGCGATAGTAAAAATCCAGTCGACAACTAACAGGGCTGAGTATACCATTCATAAAAATCACTCACAGGTACTCCAAATTGAAATCGATCTCGTTTCCATAGACGCCCACACGTGACTAAACCTCCATCCACTTCTCGAAAAACAATAAAATTCGCACTACATGCAGATGTGTCCAGTCGCCCGTACAACGTACACCATGCACTTCGTACTTCAAGAATGAATGATTTGAATGAAAGGATATGGCGCGGCAAAATAATCACAGCAAATTATTCGGGAAAATATAAGTGAATAATATGCTAGTGCAATGTCAAGAGCGTGCGCAACTGGTTTTGCGGAGATGGAGGACATGGAGTCTCTGTCCTCTCACATCGCTTTGCTTTGACCTAGTCCCGCGAATTTCAGGGTAGTAGTTGCTGGAGGGAGGATAATGGTGGCAAGGTTAGACTTTTATAGTCCATCCAATATCAATTGCGGAAGCTGTTTCTATAGGGAGCAAATAAAAACTCACCTCGCTAACACGAGCGTATATGCCAAGAAACTGAACGAAAAATAATCTGTACTACTCGTAAACATTTTCCGTCGGATGCACGGTAGATCAAAAGAGCCGAGAGTCCACGTGGACGAGAGTGAGGGCTGTCAGTTGTACAACCGATTCGTCTGGACCAATCAATAGCTCTGAAAGATTAAAAACCAGTAGCGTCTATGGTATTGGCACAGTTCATAGCTAAAGAAGCAGTTAGCTCACTTGGCCCAAATGCATGTTCCAAGGTAACATCCACTCGAGGGGAAAGAATTCAGGATGCGCAGAAGACTGTACGCGATTATCGCTCTTCGAAGTATACGAAAAATGTCAGTATTAGTAACACAGTAACACGCGGTATGCGCGAGGGATAAAAATCAGAGTTGCGCAGTGTACAAACGGGAACATAGAGATCAAAGTGCCGACGCCAAGTGAGCTAACTGCTTCTTTAGCTATAAACTGTGGTCTTGGTGTGTGCCGATCGAAATACATTTTAGGATATAATAATAACCTACACCAAACAATGAATGAAATTATTTTTCTTTCTTAATGTATTTGTATAAATAAAAGCTTGTCTTTAATTAATTTTCATTTTTCATTATTTATGAAGTATTTTTAAAATCTTAAAATATCTAAATAAAATTAGTTATCTCCGCCACTGCTGCTCACACGATTTCGCCGCAAGACTTTTTTATGCTTCTGCAATTGATATTGGGAAAACTTATACCTCCAGTAGTTGCTATAGTTTTCCCAATATCAATTGCAGAAGCATAAAAAAGTCTTGCGGCGAAATCCTGTGAGCAGCAGTGGCGGAGATAACTAATTTTCTTTGGATATTTTAATATTTTAAAAATACTTCATAAATAATGAAAATGAAAAATAAAGACATGCTTTTATTCATACAAATACATTAAGAAAGAAAAATAATTTATTTCATTGTTTGATGTAGGTTATTATCATATCCTAAAACGTATTTCGATCGGCACACACCAAGACCACAGACGCTACTGGTTTTTAATCTTCCAGAGCTATTAAAACACAAATATAACGCGTGATGTATGACCTCCCATCGTATAGACACCTACAATCATTGATGATATACGCTCGTGTTAGCGAAGTGAGTTTTTATTTGCTCCCTATAGAAACAGCTTCTGCAATTGATATTGGATGGACTATACCACTGTTTGTTAATTGGAAAATTAATATTCATTTCAGATTTCATCGATTTTTCTTTTTGACGAAGATGGAAAAAAAAGGAGGTTTTCAAGTCGAGGCGTATATTTTTTTGTATGTATGACCTCGCATAACTTTTTTTAGAGTAGTCCGATTCTGATGATTCTTTTTTTATTGGATATGGTATACCTCGAAGTTGGTCCCATTTGAATCTGAAACAAAAATCCACCCCTAAGGGTAGGAAAATAGGGGATGACTGATTGCTCATCCACTGAATTTTTACCTGTGTACCATGCATAACTTTGTACTGGGTTATCCGATTTAGATTATTCATTTTTATTGAATAGTGTACACCTCGAAGTTGGTCCCAATTTAAAAAAAAATCCTCTCTAAGGGTAGAAAAATAGGAAATGATTTATTTTTCACCTGTGGAGCGATTCTGTTGAAACTTGGCACACATTCTGATGACAATAAAACATAATGGAGACCTGGAGCTAATCTGATGGTGGAGACGAAAGACGGTCGAGGGAACTCCTCAACGGTTTACAGCAGCTACCTCTTGTTTGGGCTTATTATTTGCACCCAACCTTTTTTTTCTTCTAATTATTAGTTTCTTCTAAATATCGTTTTTTTATTCGAGCAGCATTTTTTGCAGGCCTAACCATGTTAGTATAAAAAGATTGTTGTTTTATAAGTATTTATATACTATAACAATCAACAGTATTTTAAAAGTTATAATAGCATATTAAAGTATAAGTGGATAAAAAGGGCTTTAAAACACGCGCGATTTTTCGAGCACGACGGCGCAGCCGGAGTGCTCGAAATAGAGCAAGTGTTTTTAAGACCAGTTATCCACGAATACTTTACGTTATTTTTTTTTATTGGTGCACTTTGAAATCATATATACTGGTATTATTACTACAAAAAATATAAATAAGAACTAATAATGCAAGAAGGTTGAATTCGTGATGTGACATCAGTATACCTTTCGTTGTCATGGAAATGAGAAAAACATTCATTTGCAATTTGTTACCAAAGATCAATATTTGTTGTCACCAGAGCTCAAAAATGAATGATTTTAATATCGATTTTTTGAATAGTGAGGCAGAATCGAGGTTAATACCGCGAAAATCCAGTGATATATATAAAAAAGAATATGAAAAGTTCATCAAATGGATGGAGGAGCACATATAAATGAACGAATTGTTAGTAATATTTTATCTGACGTTACAAGGTACTCCTGTCAGATCACTAATCAAAAATTTGTCATTTAGACTTCACGTTTCTCGATTTGTTGATGTTGTCAAATGGATGGAGGAGCACATATAAATGAACGAATTGTTAGTAATATTTTATCTGACGTTACAAGGTACTCCTGTCAGATCACTAATCAAAAATTTGTCATTTAGACTTCACGTTTCTCGATTTGTTGATGTTGTCATGGTTACCTTTAAAAAACGCGCGTTTTTTAAAGTTCGATTTAAACACGCTGAGGCGTGCTTTAAATGGGTAAAAAGGGGCACCAATAAAAAAAAAATTAAGTGGGTAGGTAATAATTAGTGGGTTTTACCAAAAAAATAAAAAATTATTCAAACGGTTTGGTTGGGATTAGTATCAATTTTATTGATGAAAAACTATTGTTTTCTCGCCAACGTTTCGAACTCCAATAAATTCATCATCAGGGCTCTGTAACAATGAGTTTTACTTTACAATTATGAAAAATGCCCACAAATTATTTAAAGATTTCCAGGGGTTTAAAATATGAAAAAGTTCTTGATTATAAAATATAAGAAGACCCACCGAGTATATACAGTAAACAATAATAAATAAAAAACAGACATTCTAGATACGTGAATGACGAACATTTACGGCGCAACAGATTCCACATTTAGCTCGAGACAAATTAAAACGGAGTTAAAATCCCCAGAGTGACTGTGAATCAATAATACTTTTTTTATATTGTTACAAAAAAAAACACAAAACAGTGGTGGTCAAAAAACCTATACTGATAACGAATCATTTCGGTAGCTGACTTATCAGGTTGAAATATGCCGTATAATCCTCCTATATCTCTTCTGGAATTTACACCATATTGATGAAGAATTTGTATCATTTCGCTGATTAGTATTTTAGACAAAGAGAATTTTTGATCAAGAATGGTGGGATTTATAAAATCAAAAGGGCCATTTTCTCTAGTGAATTCAACTGAGGCTGTAGGGTTATTTACATTCAGTTTTCTTGTGTCCCTGTCATGTTCAAATATACGTTTTTTTCAAAAAACGTCCTTCCTGACCCACATAGCTTTTTGGGAAATTGTTATAATTAATTTTCCCAACAAACATTATAGGTAAAATTTACGTCATTTCGACCTTCGAATAGGTCAGCGCCCTAATTGGCGAAGGTAATTATTACGTTATAATTACCTTAAATTAACCATTATGGGGAAAAAATTGAAAGTAATTCAGAAGTCGAAATTTGGGAAATTAAGACATTTTTCCTTATAAGTTGAAGGCATAAATAGGTAAAATTGCCTCCAGACTAGTCGACTGATGGTAAAAATGTAGTCATTTTTATCTATTTCAGGTTATAAACACTGTAAAGAAACAAACAACAAACCATGGCAGGTTAGAAGAAGATGATAAAAGTTTACTGAATATTGTATATCTTAACCTACATGCTTATTCGTGAAAGCGTTGAAGTTGACATGAACATGGCGTATGAAGAAAAAACTGCCAATAAACGTATAGCAGATAATGCAATAAGTGATGGTTTCGCATTCACACCTAGTTGTGATTTTATTTGCGATACAAACTTTTCTGTGATAATGTTGATTTTTACTCGTCTAAAACAAGTGGGCACATCAAATTATTGAATTTGTATGAAAAAAAAAACCATCAATTTATGTCTACTTTCAAAACTTTTTCCATCAAACACTTCAAAAACTGATTTTATAGATGAAGTATGTGTATACATATCATATTCACCTATTTTTTGACTACCAATCATTAAAATGTGGTCGATTAGAGAAAATTATGTATTATTTTCACAATGGCGGAAAAGGTTCGAAACGAAAAATATGGCGTAGGTTCCATATGGGACCTATATGTCGAAATTCCTTGAAATTTTGACTATGAGAACACATAGACTTTGTTCAAAGTCGAAAGTAACCTTTATTCCTGACTTTGAAGTCCATTTTCCTTATCTTGGGATTTCAGACCCTTTCACATTGTGGTCACGTGATGAAATACAATATATGTTATTGGATGTTTTTTCATGCATGTCTATACGTTTCGTGCTCTGGATGGATTGCGAATCGTGGATAATAAATTTATATTTTACTTATTCTATGTTCTGTGCAGAAACACTCAAATGTCAATACGGGGTGAAAAAATCAATATGTTTTGCTAATGTTAATGGTAAAGCCAAGTAACCTATAGTTACACAGAGAAATGGATATAGACTAGAAAACCCTGTAATGAGTGTTTATTCTGAAATTAAATATCAAATCCATCAGTAATGTTGATAATAGTACGCGATATTAATATTTCAGTGCACATCTTCCCAGAATAGAAACCATGATTAATGTTATGGTCTAATGAGGGAATCTCTTTCCGAAGAGAAATAGCCAATCATAACATTTTAAATATAAAATGGGTGTTGTGATTGGCTGAATAATTTTGATTTGACATTTCTGCGTTCCGCATGCGGTGCCCGGAAATATACAATTTATCAGCCATCTGTAAATACCATTAAAAAATCGACCAATTATGATTTGCTTGATTTTGACTTTTCCGGAAGCCACAATGATTAGTTTTGAAATTTTCGAAGCCATGGAAACTCATCATTTCAATACATCAATCTCTTATTTTTGTTAAAATAAATTTTCTATTTGATTTGATTTTTTTGCGTATTCAATACCATTTTTCCATCCATTTACTTCAAAAGGATGAACTTCATTGAATTCCATTTTGTCGCTGCATCATTGAAAACGTCGCGGCTGTAGTTTACCGATGGCGACAGACGAAGCTTTCTGAACGCAGCCCATTCATTGTTCAGTATCTCTTACCGACATGACCTGAGACCTAACCAAAGTTTGAGGTCAACGCTTTCATGTTTTTATTTCAATAATGGATGGGTGTTTTAAAATAGTTTCCGTCATAAAAAGACGTGGAGCAACACCCATAATTGAATATTCCTATGTACCACATAAGTGGGAACAAAACGGGGAGTGTTCTACCATCTTTTGGTAATTCAGATTTTCCATGCAATATTAATATTTTAGTAGGTCACCAACTGCTTGTATGGAGACTTTATGCGACAAGGCCCAATGTCTGAGCTCCTCTAACAATGAGAGGTTATCTTCCAAGCTTTGTGCCTTTTTCCCATTGAACTCATCGTCTTCTGATCCATATTTTTCCCCGGTACCATCATCAGTACAAGCAATTTCACACTCTACATTAATTTCTGCAGTTGATGATGACTGAGTGGAAGATGATGGCTCTGATCTCTGGAAATCGGAAAGTATAGGATGGTTTCGGATTATATTTTCATTTGTTCTCATTCTGGCAGCTAATCGATAATAGTTGGTGGTATACCTATATGGTTTACTAACTCCATTCAAATTTTTGCTCGGCATTTTACAGATTTCTAAAATTTAGGGCACAATAAAAAATGAAAGGAAGTAAATTGTATCATGTCATCCTCATCTGAATCGACTTGGTCTTTAATATCTGATGATAGACTAAGTTACTATGAGGATTTTATTTTAGGTAACTTTGACTACGTTGTAGACATTTAGTCTGATTAGACGAATATTGTGGTAATCTTGCCCTCATTGTAGAGCAGAAGGTATAAACTAGGTCAAGAAATGTCCAGGCAACTCCTTCAACTTAATTGGTGCCAAAATAGGTAATGAAGAGTATATAGTAGACCTGTTTACTGACTTGTCAATTCCCTGACTATATGAACACACATGAGGTAATAATTAGGTAAATATTCACCAGAAGGTTTTTCCTGAGAATTCCAAGTATTTTGAACACACTTTGCTGGTTACCTTTAGGTAAAATTTAACCTAGTAAATAACTCTATGAACCCATGGGGCTGTGAAGGTATATTTGAAGTCCATAACAAGTAATTTCATACTACGCACTACGCCTATTCAGTTTTTGAAGGAGATTTGGTGGTCTCAATTATGGTTTTTATAACTCCAATTATAACTTTGGAGCTAGTTAGTACTTGAAGGTGAAATATTTGGTCAGAAATGGGTAAATTCGGACTTCTTGAAGCCGTTTTACCCCACTGCTTGGTATAATTTTCCTATAATGTTAGTTGGGTTGTATACAACATTTGATTGTAGATCACTGGGAGTTTTTTCTTTATAACGTGAAAAGAGTTTTTTTCCAACAGTATTTTCGTTTGAGAACGCAATTTTAGATTGTTCATCATTCAAAGTATTTCAGAGAGATTTCTTACATATGATATTTTGTTATATTTTATCATTTGATTTTTAGTTTCGTTAGATGGTTTATTATTTTGAAGAATTTTATTAGTCGTAGTTATTCTTCAATGGAATTTTTTTAATTTGTTTAAGATTTTTTTGGTGATATTCCGGGTTTGAGATTTTGAGTGCTCTAGTTTTTGATTTCGTAGGAAATAATTTTTGTTGGAAATTGTGTTGTGAGTGATAATTGAGAAATATCTCTGAAAAAGTTGGTTTATGATACCAATCTACTTTCAAGACGTTGTTTGGGGTTTCAATGACTTGTGTGTCTAGAAAGCCTGAAGTTTGGTGCTTTTCTTCTTCTTGAGTAAATTTTATTTTTGAGTGATAACTGTGGAAGACCTCAAGAATTTCCAATTTTTTGTCTTCAGAAATCGCGGTGAAAATATCGTCTACACACCTTTTGAAGAAAGGGACTGGAAGAGATAGTTTGTTTAAGCGTTGCTTTTGTAATTCTGACAAAACGAGATCGGTGCAAATTGGTGACAAGAATTGCCCATACCTAAACCATATACTTGTCCATAGAAAAATCCATTATCATTAAAAAAACGGAGCAAAATTTCTGAATTTACAACATTATCCTTAGACACTTGAATTTTGTATTGATTCACTAAATTCAAATGTTTTGATGAAAGGGTCTAAGAGTAATGTTGTAAATTCAGAAATTCTGCTCCGTTTTTTAATTATTTCCACTGTGAGGCCAACGAGAATGTTATTGAATCGTCCAGTGAAATGAAAATATAATTATACGAAATTGTTTTTACCCGAATGAAATTGGAGAATTCAAAAGAGGCACTGACATGGTATTCGTCCTTTTCAAAGCCTTTTTTAATATTTCACTAACCCATTTATACCATAAGACGGAAATAATAGTCAGTGACTCATCTTAGCTCGATCGTACACTGTTGCAACCTCCGCGCCGCCGTCGATGAATATCCGTACAATTGCTAACCTTGACCACGAACTTTCGTTCAAATATACAGTGCTCAACAATTGCTAAGGATCAAAGTAATCAAAGTAATAGGTATCATTTGTTAATTTTGGTTGAAATAAAATAAATGTAAAAATATGCTTACATACAGCAATACTGACTTCATTCACACGATTTAACGATAAAGTTTGTTATCGTGGTTGTATATTTTGGGTGTTTTTTTACACTATAGCCAAATGTTAAAAAACTATTTATGATATGTTCATTCTTTATATTGTTAGTTCTGGTTCTTTCGTTTTAAAAAGGTAGTGTGTGTTACATTTTTGTGAAAAATATACCGCGATGGTGTTTACAGACCGCTCACATGAAACGAATTATACGATGGATCAACGAAAGGTTAGTGAGTCGCGAAGTGGCTAAACGTTTAGGTTTTACGCAAAAAGTATTGTAATTCGTGTTTGGAATCGCCATGTAACGAATGGTACAGCATTTTATGTCCATGATGGAGAGCGGCAATACAGTACAACTCCAGCCGAAGACCAATACAATTCAGCTTCTCGTATTAATAGGTTACTGCGTAACGCCACTGGCACAATCATTTCCAATCAAATAGTTAGAAGAAGGTTCTTTATGCAAGAAGAGGTGCCCCACACCTACAGTTAACTAGGGAGCATAGGCTAGCGAGACGACAATGGGCCGAGGAGGAACATCGCAACTGGACAATCAACGAATGGAGAAATTGTTTATTCACGGACGAGTCCAGATCCCGTCTATATAATTCAGATGGACGTAGTTTGGTTTGGAGAGAACGAGGTCAGAGATATAATGAACATTTGAGGGTTCCGGTCCCTGCTTTTGTTGGAGGCTCTATCTCTGTTTGGGATGAAATTTGATTTAATGGTCGCACTGACTTGCTGGTTTTGATCGGTACCACAATGACCGCTCAGAGATATCATTATTGAACCAAGTATTGTTCCATTTGCGGGTGCAATCAGCAAGAATTTCTTTTTGGTCGATGATAATGCGCGCCCTCACTGCGCACAAGTCGTTACCGAAAGCTTAGAATTTCACGGTAGTGGCCAGCCCGGACACCAGACATGAACTGTATAGAACATGTTTGAACAGGTTAGAGGAATCTGTAGAAACGCTAGAACAGTTGGGTGTAGTTGTCAGGGGAATTTTGATAAATTTACCTCAAGATTTCATAAATAGACTGATCCAAAGTATGCCTGCTAGAGTTCAAAGCCTTATTGAACGGGTATTAACTCAATGAATGTGAACCTAAAGATCACCAAAATTCGTGAGCTGAAAATTTGAGAAATGGCTTTTGTTGAAAATATTTTGATAAACAGAGTGTACGAATTATCCCACGAAAGTTTTTATTTTTTCGTGTTATTTGGGGATGAATTCAATAAAACCACGTTTTTCACCGAAATGATCATCCAACTTCAGCTTTAGCTTGCCCTACGTTTGTTTAGAGTGTTAATGAAATAATTTATAATTTCCATTTAATCCCTTTTTCAATCTATTTTGGTCACATGATTGAATCTTTTTTCGATTCCAGGGATCCTGATATTCAAAATAACATTTTAACAAAAAATTAAACCGACGAAAAAATCAACTGAAAAGCAAAAAATAAAATAAACATTCTTAGTCTAAATGATAATTGAGCTCCTAAACTAATGTAAGTAACTGATTTTGAGTCGGCGCCAAAAAACCAGCAATTGAATTAGGTGAAGCGTAAAATGATGGCAGCGAGATGCACGGCTGCGTTTTGATGACTTCTTTCATAGATAATGATCTTCGATAATTGTTTGTTTGGCGCCGACTCAAAATCAATTACTTACATTAGTTTAGGAGCTCAATTATCATTTAGACTAAGAAGGTTTATTTTATTTTTTGCTTTTCAGTTAATTTTTTCGTCGGTTTAATTTTTTGTTGAAAAGTTTTTATTTTTTACTTTTCAGTTCCGTATTTCGTCGGTTTAATTTTTTGTTAAAAAGTTTTTATTTTTCATTTTTTTGTGGCTAAAATCTTCCAATAACTACCTACTTGTTTTTTTATTACTTCCAAAATACTTACTTACCCACCTTATTTCAACTATCACCAGTTAAATAATATGATTATCTACTTTTACTATTTGTTGTAATATTAATTATTTTCGTTGTTCTGGTTAGTTTATTTCATTACTTTGTATATCATTCCATCCTCTCATAAAATATACTGATTTTGACGGATGTGGAATAAGAATAATGTCAGTAGCGATCTGTCATTGTCAACTACGTATGTGTGTGCCAATGTTCACTTGTGAAAAATCAATTATACCCTATTTTTCTACCCGTAAGGGTGGCTAATTCCTTCCAAAATTCAAATATGAGGTATACCCTATCTATTAAAAAAAGAATCTTCCAAATCGAAGAACCCAGTACAAAGTTATGCCTGATAGAATCGGTTAACGGACCAGAATTCAGAGGGTGAGTGATCAATATCCTTCATTTTGCTACCCTTAGGGGTGAATTCCACCTTTTAAATTCAAATGGGACCAAATTCGAAGTACACCCTATCCACTGAAAAAAGAATTATTGGAATGGGACAACTCAGTAAAAAGTTATGCGTGATCATACATAAAAAAATATGATGGAAAAAAAATATACGGGTCGAATAGAGAACCTCCTCCTTTTTAGTTTCGTCGGTTAAAAATAAAGAGAATGTTCCATTTGAAGAATCCCACAGACGATGGAATCGGTATCGCTTCATGTTGCATGATACGTAGTAGCGATACCAATTTCATCGTGTGTTCGTGTGTGGGTGTGGTTGTATCAGTATCACGGTATCAGTATCACCGTCTCAATCACTGTCGTGAAACGACGATACCACGTGCGTGCGATTGTTGTTTCACGATTCCGTCTCAGCGTGTGTTGAGACGTTGATACTTGATACAAATCTCATATACTTGTATCGCGACATGTAGCGATACCGATCTCATCGTCTGTGGGGGCCTTTACACAACATAACTACAATAAATTTTGATACTATTTGTTCATGAATAGAAAATATTCAGAGAACGCCCGATATTCTGTATAACCCAGTATTACTCCCAAAAAAAATCCTAGGTACTTCCTTGATGTCAAGTTGCTTTTTTAACTTTGCTTCGATTTCAAATGTTTTTTCATTGCAGAAAAGTTTCAATTTTCCGAAGTTACATGCTTATCGCATTGTAATTTGCAATAAGAATCCATTGCAGAATATTTTGCCTTTGAAAAATGGTTCTTAGACATGTCCATGCAAATTTATATAACAATTCCAAAGTGCATACGTTTAATCACAAATATTGTTTTGCTTCAACCACAAAATTGGTTTCTGAGATTACCTAATTATTTATTCCATTTTGATATGCTAAGTAGTAGGTAGGTATAATTTACTGTCTTACATTGTATTGCTGGAAATACCATTTTGTCCATGTGTTTTTTAATTGAGTATGCTTTTTTAATCTGATTGGGATAATCTGCGAAAGTATGATGATTGTTATAAAACAGGTATTTCGGGGATTTACATACATTTCCTGTTAGAAACTGAAAACTTCCATTAATTTGCATAATATACATGTATAGTTTTCCCAATATCAATTGCAGAAGCATAAAAAAAGTCTTGCGGCAAAATCCTGTGAGCAGCAGTGGCGGAGATAACTAATTTTATTCAGATATTTTATGATTTTAAAAATACTTCATAAATAATGAAAATGAAAAAATTAAA